>VMDR010004713.1:0-57480 GCA_007922815.1 Macrotus californicus
GACCTCCCTTAAGCAGATATGTTAAGGGGAGTTCTTCAAGCTGAAATGAAAAAACACTATTTCCTAACAAAGAAATATATAAAAATAAGGAGCACACCTTAAAAGGTAAATGTAAAATTGGATGCAGAATATGCTAATATTGTAATTTCATAGTGTGTCACTTAACTCTAGCATAAAGTATACAAATGAAGAGTACTAAAAAGAACTATAGCCACAATAATGTCATAATAATTAAAAAAAATTTAATGATTAAATTGTGACATCAAAACATAATGTATAGGGGTAGAATACCAAAAGGGTATGTTTTCTTTCTTTTTTTTAAAGATGTTACTTATTCAACTTTACAGAGAGGAAAAGGGAGGGAGAAAGGTTTGAAACATCGATGTGTGAGAGACATCGATCACCCGCCTCTTGCATGCACACAAACCAGGCACTGGCCCAAAACCTAGGCCATTTGCCCTCATGGGGAATTGAACCGGTAAACTCTTGCCTTGCTGGTTAATGCTCAACCAACTGAGCCACACAGGGCTAAAAAAGTACATTTTCTATGCAATTGATGGTTATCTGATTAAAAGAGACTGTTATAACTTTAAGATGTCTTAGTAAACAGCATGGTAATCTCAAAGCAAAATCCTACAGTAGAGAAACAGAAAATAAAGTTAAGCAATCAGAATACCTACAGAAAATCATTCAATGACAAGGAAGAAATCAAGAGCAATAAAAGGAACTACAAGACAGCGAGACAAAAATTAACAAGATGGAAATCATCAAGCACTTACAAAATTCTCTAATCAAATCACATACAGTGGCTTAATAAATCAAAAATTAGCCCTAGCTGATCTGGCTCAGTGGATTAAGCACCAGCCTGCAAACTGACAGATCACTGGTTCGATTACTGGTCAGGGCACATGCCTGAGTTGAGGGTCAGGTCCCTCGTTGGGGGCATGGAAAAGGGAACCAATCAATGTTTCTCTCACACACTGATGTATCTCTCTCTCCCGTCCCCTCTCTCTAAAAATCAATAAATAAAATCTTTTTTAAATTTAAATCTTTTTTTAAAAAGATTTTATTTATTGATTTTTAGAGAGAGGGGAAGGGAGAAAGCGAGGGAGAGAAACATCAATGTGTGGTTGCCTCTTGTGCATCCCCTGCTGGGGACCTGGCCCACAACCAAGGCATGTCCCCTGACTGGGAATCGAATCAGTGACCCTTTTGTTTACAGGTCCATGCTCAATCCACTGAGCTACACCAGCCAGGGATAAATAAAATATTTTTAAAATAAAATGATAAAATAAAAATTAAATCCAAACTAGTAGGGGGGACCCAAAAAAGCTGAAATTATCTTCTAGGTGGCGGGTCCCTTGTAGTATAGGCTTCTCCCACTAGGTGAGTGTTCTAGGAACCCCTCTGTATCAGCGTATCAGCTGGTATTGTGGTGAGTGGCTGCATTAGACTTCAGTGAATTGTTGTTTAAAGATTTCAACACATTTGTTCATTTCATGATGGGCGACTTATGAGCGCACTTACCCACACCATGCTGAGTATTCAGCAGTATTTGACTAAAAAACGGCGTGACTCCCATGCCCCATCCTCCCTATTCACCTGATCTCACCCTAGTGACTTCTTTTGTTTCCTCAGATGAAACAAGTCCTCAAAGGGAAACATTTGGTGATGTGGACAGGTGAAACAAAAACTGGCAGAGGCACTAAAAGGCATCAAAATCAATGAGTTCAAAACCTGTTTTGAGCAGTGGGAAAATCGTCTCGATAGGTGTATTGCATCAAATGGAGAGCACTTTGAATGTGACTAAAGTTTAGACATGTAAGAATACACAATTTTTTATAAATAAATTCTGGGAGATTTTATTGGACCCCCCCCCCCTTGTATATATTGCCTGCAAGACACTTACTTCAGTTTTAAAAACAGAAATAGGTTCAAAATATAGAAATTGAAAAGAATAATTCATGCAAGTAAAAGTCAAGAGAGTACTTTACACTTACAAGTAGTTATACTAGACAAAATAGACTAACTAAAAGCCTATCACAAAAGACAAAAATGATTACATAAATATACACAAACTCCCCAGGCCAATGTGGCTCAGTTGGCTGGGCATCATCCTGAAAAGCAGAAGGTCACTGGTTCCATTCCTGCTCAGGGCACATCCCTGGGTTTCAGGCCGGTTCCTTGGGTGGGGGCATATGAGAGGCAACTGATCAATGTTTCTCTCACACATCAATGTTTCTCTCCCTCTCTTCCTCCCTCCCTTCCTCTCTCTCTAAAAATAAATAAATTCTTTTTTAAAAAAGGGTAAATAAATTGACTCAGGCCCTGTCCAGGTGGCACAGTTGCTTAGAATATAATCTTATACAGCAGGTTACAGGTTCAATCCTTGGTCAGGACATACACAAGAATCAATCAATAAATGAATAGGAGGAACAACAGATCGATGTTACTGTCTCTAAAATCAATAATAAAAAAGAAATGGATGCATGAAGGGGATATAACAATCAAAATGTAATGCACCATAGATGCAACTAATTATATTTAGCAAATATTAACAGACTGGGCTACAGAAAAGACAGCCTTGGCCTGATGGCTCAGTTTGGGGGAGCATCATTCGGTACAACAAAAGGTTGCAGGTTCAGTTCCGGGTCCGGGCACATATCTAAGATGAGGGTTTGATCCCCAGTTGGGGTGCTAATGAGATGTAAACAATTGATGTTTCTCTTTTACCCCTTCCCTTCCTCTCTCTTTAGGATTAGTGAATACTTTCTATGATGAGAATTAAAAAAAAAAAAAAAGACAGCTAAAGAGCCCTGACTGGTGTGGTTGAGATGGTTGAGCATGGTCTGGCAAAGCTAAAAGACACAGGTTGAAATCACAGTCAGGACACATGTGTGGGTAGATAATTCAGTCTCCACTTGAGTGCATACAAGATGCAACCATATTTCTCTCCCTCTCTCTAAAATACTTAAATACATAAGGAAAACTTTTTAGAAAGCCAATGGAACAATAACAGCAGCACAGTTCTATACTCATCTTTCAAGTGTGGGTAGAAAATCCAGACAGAAAATCAGTAAAAAGATATTTGACTTCAACAACAGGTTTTTTTATTTGAACATTTTATACCAAAATGACCTAATAAACATATATAGGTCATTTTGTCAAACTATAGCAGAATATACATTCTCAAGTGGACAGAGATCATTCTCTAGGAAAGATCCTGGGTTTCATTAAAACACTTATACATTTAAGAAGACTGAAATTAAATAAATAATTTTATCTGAATACAAGGGTCTCAAACTAGAAACAAATAACAGGATAAAAGCTAGAAAGTTCACAAATATGTAGGCACTAAACCATATATTACTGAACAACCTGTGGATTAAAGAATTCAATTAAAAAAAAGGAAAGAGTCCTGACTGGTGTGGCTCTGTGGGTTGGGCATCATCCTGCAAAACTAAAGGTCACAGGTTCAATTCCCAATCAAGACCCATGCCAGGGTTGCAGGCCAGGTCCCGGGTTTGAGGCGTGCAAGAGGCAATCAATGTTTCTCTCCTACACTGAAGTTTCTCTCCCTCTCTTTCTCCCTCCTTCCCTCAATCTCTAAAAATAAATAAATAAAATATTTAAAAAAAAAACTGCCTGGTGTGGCTCAGTGGGTTGAGTGCTGGCCTGTCAGCCAAAGGGTCGCCAGTTCAATTCCCACTCAGGGCAGAAGCCTGGGTTGTGGGCCAGGTGCCCAGTAGGGGGTGCATGAGAGGCAACCACACATTGATGTTTCTCTCCCTCTCTTTTTTCCTCCCTTCCCTTCTGTCTAAAAATAAATAAATAAAATCTTTAAAAAATGTTTTTAAAAAGATAATAATTAATATTTTTTAGTATTGAAAACAATCTACTAAGCAAAGATGTCACTAGTGTATTCAAGAATGAGTAAAATTCCAATATACATTTATGTTGCATCACTGTCCTATTAAGAAAAGGAAAATGACAGTTCATAAAATAGGCAAAAGATATGAGCGGATATATTACCACAGGTACAGACAGCTAATAAATATAAGAAACTACTCGTCAACATGCTCCCACCTGTGGACAACTGGACATATGAGAATGAATTCAGATGATTGGCTTCTCATGGTTTCTTCCAGAGTCACCATACTGAACAACAAAAGTGCATATTCCCTTGCATATGTAAGTTCTTTCTGCAGTGTAAATTCTGCACTGTATAATAAGGTAAGCTCTTTAAAGACTGTCAAGAATGAGTAAAAGATTTTTTTTTAAATAAAAAAAATTGTATTTACTTAGAAGCATTTAGAATGTCAAGAAAACAGCTGCAACTTTTTTTTGCAATTACAGAGTGGTATTCAGTTGACAGAACAATTGTTTTGTATAAGCTGCATCAGAGACAACTGAAGATGAAAAAACTACCATCCCCACATATAACTAATGTGTGCTGTGCACCAACAAGAACCTGCTTTAAACTTCCATGCCAATTTACAACCCCCAGGTTGTACCAGGCAAGGTTAGTGGCTATTGAAAATACCACCAGGACAGGGCTATCTAAAGACACATTCGGTAGTGTGTTAACTATACAAAAAAAGACACTGTACACTTTAAAAACAAATCTTACACAGCCTTACATTTCAATTTTTTTTTTCTTTAAAAGGAATGAGTTGTGTACAGGGGGGTTGAATGCTTTACAGACAAGGAAAAAAATGCGCTAGAACCAACTTATTCATCATCATCTTCTTCATCCTCATCCTCTTCATTTTCCTCCTCCTCCTTCTTTTTCTTGCTCTTTTCAGCCTTGACGACTCCCTTTTTTGCAGCATCAGGCTTTCCTTTAGCTCGGTATGCAGCAATATCCTTTCCATATTTCTCCTTCAGCTTAGCAGCCTTCTTTCCATCAGGCTGCTTGTCATCTGCAGAAGTGTGATTCCACATCTCTCCCAGCTTCTTTGCAACATCACCAATGGACAGGCCAGGATGCTCTCCTTTGATTTTTGGGCGATACTCAGAACAAAACAAGAAAAAGGCCGAAGGAGGCCTCTTGGGTGCATTGGGATCCTTGAACTTCTTTTTTGTTCCCCTTTAGGAGGAATATAAGTTTTCATTTCTCTTTCATAATGGGCCTTGTCCACCTTTGCCATGTCTTCAAACTTCTCTTTCTCTTTAGCGGACATGGTCTTCCACCTGTCTGAGGACTTCTTAGAAAACTCTGAGAAGTTGACTGAAGCATCTGGGTGCTTCTTCTTGTGCTCCTCCTGGCAAGTTTGCACAAAGAAAGCATATGATGACATTTTGCCTCTTGGCTTCTTAGGATCTCCTTTGCCCGTTTAATTACTTTTCCTCAGCGAGCACAGAGTCGCCCAGTGCCCGTCCGGCTCACACTTGCCCTGGCGCTGTCTCTATGGAGCTCAATGTACTGCAATGGCTGTGAGAGCCTGAGTAAAAGATTTTTGATCTTTGTTACAGGAAGGCCTTCATCCTGTGTGAACTCTCAGATAATAACAAACACCAGAGATACAGTTAAAATATTTTTTACAATTACTACACTCATAAAACCACTTTTAAATATGAAATCTAAGGTATTAAAAAATAAGACTCATGGCTAAAGGATTGCCTATGTTTTTGCACTCACGTGCCTTAATCCACTGTGAAGTGATCAGTATTAATTGGGCTAGGAACTATCCTTAAAGGATTTCAACCATTCGTTGCAACCACAAGGCTTTTATCTTGTGTGAACTCGCTGGTGTACAAGAAGGTGATTTCTCTGGATAAAGGATTTCCCACACTCACTGCACACATAAGGCCTTTCACCTGTGTGAGTTCTTTGATGTCGAATGAGTGCTGAGCTCCTGGGAAAAGATTTCCCACATTCACTACATTCATAAGGACTTAACCCAGTGTGAACACTTTGATGATAACGGAGGCCAGAGCCAGAGGAAAAAGATTTCCCACATTCAGTACACTGATAAGGCTTTTCTCCAGTGTGAACTCTCCAGTGTGCAATGAGGTTAGAATTTGATGTAAAGGACTTTCCACACTTAGTACATTCATAAGGTCTTTTGCTTGTATGATTTCTCTGATGATCACGGAGGGCGTACCGAGAGGTAAAAGATTTTCCACATTCGCTGCACTCATGAGGCCCTTCTCCACTGTGAACTTCCTGATGATAACGAAGTTTCCTCCTAGTTGTAAAAGATACCCCACATACACTGCATTCATAAGGCTTTTCTCCTGTGTGAACTCTCTGATGATTTCTGAGGCTAAAACCAGATACAAAAGATTTCCCACACTCATTACACTGATACAGCCTTTCTCCTGTGTGAACTTTCTGGTGCGTAAGAAGATGATGCATTCGGGAAAAGGATTTCCCACAGTCACTACACTCATAAGGTCTTTCTCCTGTGTGTATTCTCCGATGAGCCCTAAGGTGGGAACCACATGCAAAAGACTTCTCACAATCCCTGCACTGATAAGGTCTTTCTCCAGTGTGAACTCTCTGGTGTAGAAGAAGGTGATGTCTTTGAATAAAGGATTTTCCACATTCACTGCACTGATAAGGCCTTTCTCCAGTGTGAACTCTCTTATGATAATGAAAGACTGAGCTAGTGGTAAAACATTTCCCACATTCACTACACTGGTAAGGCTTTTCTCCAGTGTGAACTCTCTGGTGTAGAAGAAGTTGATGTCTTTGAAGAAAGGATTTTCCACATTCACTGCACTGATAAGGCCTTTCTCCAGTGTGAACTCTCTTATGAAAATGAAAGGCAGAACTAGTGGTAAAACATTTCCCACATTCATTACACTGATAAGGCCTTTCGGCTGTGTGAGTTCTTTGATGTCGAATGAGTCCTAAGCTCCTGGAAAAAGATTTCCCACATTCACTACACTCATAAGGACTTAACCCAGTGTGAACAGTCTGATGATAATGAAGGCCAGAGACATATGAAAAAGATTTTCCACATTCAGTACATTGGTAAGGTTTTTCTCCAGTGTGAACTCTCCAGTGTGCAGTGAGGTTAAACTTTGTTGTAAAAGATTTCCCACATTCGGTACATTCATAAGGCCTTTGGCTTGTATGAACTCTCTGATGATCACGGAGGGCATAACTAGAGGTAAAAGACTTTCCACATTCACGGCACTCATAAGGCCCTTCTCCACTGTGAACTCTCATATGTAAAATGAGCCATAATTTTCGTCTAAAGGATTTGCAACATTGTCTGCATTCATAACGCTGTTCTTTCATATGAAATGTCCATTGTGGAATAAGGATGGATCTATGGATGAACGATTGTGCACATTCATGGCACAAGTCACACTTTTTTCCATTATAACTCCTCCAGGGATAAAGGACAGATTTTTTGTTAAAGGACTTCCCACATTTGCTGCACATGTACTCCTTTGTCCCATAATGAAGTTTCTGATGCTGACTGAGGGTTGAGTTTTCCTTAAAAGACTTGTTATATTCACCACATACAAAATGTCTTTCACCAGTGTGAACTCTCTGGTGAACAACTAATGAGGATCGATACTTGAAGATTTTTCCACATTTGCCACATATAAAACACTGTCTCCCAGTGTGAATATTCTGGTTTGGAGCATGTGTATGTCTGTGACTCAAGGCTTTTATACATTCTTCTGGGGTGGAACGAGTTGTTCTCTTTTGTACCGTTGCCCCACTCCGGGTGATTTTGTTGGGTTCCTCTCTGGCCTGAGTAGTCTGCAGCTGTAGATGCTCTGAGGTGGACAGTAAGTCCTTCCCAACTTCACCACAGGTAAAGGGCCTCTCTGAAACACGGAATTCATAGCTCTTCACAAACAAGGTCCTGTCCACATTGCTTCTCAAGGCTTTCTCCCCCAGGTGCTGCTTCTGGTGTATTTGGAGGTTTGCACTAAAATTAAATTGTTTCATACACACCCCACAGCTGAACACTTTTTGACTGTATGGTGTTCCTTGGTGCTCAGCCAACTGGAATATGTCTCTCAAGACTGGACCACAAATCTGACAGAAGTGAGTCCTTAGGGAAGAGAGAGCTTTCCTGGAGGTGCTGGCCTGTGACACTCCCACAGAATTACTCTGTTGAAAGGGGGCTTCTATATCCTTTGGTCCACAGCAGCCACCTGAATGCAAATAAATGCTGGTAAAGTACATGTTGACTATAGGAATGCAATGTCATCACAAATGTGTTTGTTACATCTAGGAATGAGTCTATGTGATGGTTTTTAATCAGGGGAGTCAAAATCCAGTTGGGGTAGTAGCTCCTGAGCATTACTACACCTCTAAGACAAAAAAAATGGTAAAGTTCTCA
This sequence comes from Macrotus californicus, assembly GCA_007922815.1. Taxonomy (NCBI): domain Eukaryota; kingdom Metazoa; phylum Chordata; class Mammalia; order Chiroptera; family Phyllostomidae; genus Macrotus; species Macrotus californicus. The sequence goes on from VMDR010004713.1 coordinate 8,316, forward strand.
TGAGGGAAAAGACCCAATAATAAGGTATCACACAAGGAAAATAAGCATGTTCTAAAACTTACTTTTCTCTCTCCCAAAAGCAACTAGAAGTGACCTCTGAAAATGATTCACTATTCTCTTGACCCAGAAAACCCCACAAAATCTTGTAAATTGAGAGATTCAAATCTTTGTGTTTACTGTAAGAACACTCACGAAGCAGCCCAGGCCATCAAGGGTATGTGTATATGAAAAGCCACCAATACCTGAAGGATGTCATTTTGCAGATGCAATGTGTGCCCTTCCATTGTTACAATAGTGCAATTGGCAGGTGTGGCCAGGCCAGACAGTAGGGCTGGACACAGGGTCAGTGGCCCAAAAAGAGTGCTGAATTTTTGCTGCACATGCTTTAAAATACAGAGTAATGCTGAACTTAAGGGTTTAAATGTAGATTATCTGGTCATTGAGCACCTCCAGGTGAACAAAGCTCCCAAGGTGCAGAATTAAACCTACAGAGCTCAAGGGCGGATTAATACACACATTAGCCCTCCCTGCCACATTGAGATGATTCCTACTGAAAAAGAGCAGACTTTTCCTAAACCAGAAGAGAAAGCTGCACAGAACAAAAAGATATTCCAGAAGAAATTGAAGAAAGAAAAGCTTATGGCCAAGGAGTAAATGCAGCATAAAATAAACACTAATAAAAGTTTAAAAAAGCCCTCTCCAATATTTCTGTAAAAACATTACTGCTGGTAATGTGAGGCTGTGTAGAAGCACATGTCCAACCCTAGGAAAAACAAACTGCAGCAGAATAGCTGTCATTCCAGGCCAGTGTAAGGATGCATGCTAATCTCATGGCATTGTGGACTGATGTCACAGAGCAATAAAAGGAGAGATGAGAGAAATGTGTAAGATATGAAGTCCAGAGAGGTGGAGATTCTCTGAGGACTACAAAGCAGCGTGAAAAGAAAAGAGTAGCAAAATGGACTAGCCAGCAACATGGCAAGGGCAGAAAGGAAAAAGAAAAACACTGGTTAAATGGAAAATGTTTCTGGTATGATCAGAACACAGTCCTGATTCACACCATACAGAGCTTTGACATGACTAAATAGCTGAGTATTCACCTTGCTGCGTTGGCGTTGAGATGCCCTACTATATTTGCCAGTCTTGACCTCAGCTCACACAGCTGCTCAGTGGTTATGTGCCTGGTTCCTCCCCAGAGCCAAAACTGCCACACCTTGGCAGTCTAATGACATTGCAACCAACCCAAAGGGGAGACATTTTTACACTGAGAAAAAAGCAGGTAAAGACAGGAGGGGTGACTGATCTGTCAAATGAAAAGACATCAATAAAAGGCTCTAAGCAACACAAAGAATCATGGAACCATGGCATCACCCCAAACAGCACAGTAAGTCTCCACCAAGTGCAGCCAACAAAGTTCTGGATAAAGAAATCAAAATAACTGTTTTACAGAAGCTCACCAAGGTCCAAGAGAACACAGAGAGACAACTCAGTAAAATCAAGAAAACAATACATGAACACATCAAGTTCAGAGAAAAAAAAATTATTTTTAAATGAGTTTGCAAAAAATTCAGGACCCCAAAAATACAAAGAATGAAATGAAAAACACAATAGAGAACTTCAATGACAAGTTTTTGAAGCAGGACAACAATCTGTGATGTGACCTAGCATCAGGTCATTGCAAACCATCCAGTCATAGGGGGAAAAAAGACTGTAAAAAGACTACATAATTTATGGATGTCATCAAGGGAAATGATATTGGCAATATGGGAATCCCAGAAGGAGAAGTGAGGGAGAAAGGGTCAGGAAGCTTATTTATTTATTTATTTATTTATAAATATTTCATTTATTTATTTTTAGAGAGAGAGGAAGGGGAGGGAAGGAGAGAGAGAGAAACATGGATGTGTGGTTGCCTCTTGCATGCCCCATACTGGGGACCTGGTCCGCAACCCAAGCATGTGCCCTGACTGGGAATCAAACCCACAACCCTTTGGTTCCCAGTCCAGCGCTGAATCCACTGAGCCACACCATCCAGGAGGAAGCTTACTGAAAGAAATAATGGCTGAGTCCTGTATGTCTCAGCTGCTTGGGTGTCATTCCATAAAATGAAAGTTCACCAATTCAATTCCATATGAGGGCATACACCCAGGATGCTGGTTCTGTTCTTTTTCAGGGAATTGTAGAGATATAGCAAATAGATGTTTCTCTCTCACACTGATATTTCTCTCCCTCTCTTTTTCTGTCTTCCTGGAAGAAGGAGAAGGAGGAGAAAGGAAGAAGAAGGAGGAGAAAGAGGGGCAAGGGAGTGAAGGGAGAGGAGAAAGAAGGAAGAACAAGAAGAACAAAAAGAAGAAAGAAGAAGAAGAAAGAAGGAAGAACAAGAAGAAAAAGAAATAATAATGGCTGAACACTTCCCAAATCAGGAGAAAGATGTTGACATCCAGGTACATGATGCTCACAGGTCCACATACACATTCAAAACAAAGAGATCTTCACTGAGACACTTCATAATGAACCTTTCAAAATCAAATACAAAGAGAATTTTGAGTCCTGGCTGGTATGGCTCAATGGATTGAGTGCTGGCCTGCGAACCAAAGGGTCCCTGGTTAGATTCCCAGTCCAGGGCACATGCCTGGGTTGTCAGCCAGGTCCTCAGTAGGGGGTACACGAGAGGTGACCATATATTGATGTTTCTCTCCCTCTCTTCCTCCCTTCCCCTCTCTCTAAAAAATAAATAAATAAAATCTTTTCTTTTATTTCATTTATTGATTTACAGAGAGGGGAAGGGAAGGAGAAAGAGAGGGAGAGAAACATCAATGTGTGGTTGCCTCTTGTGTGTCCCCTTGCTGGGGACCTGGCCTGCAACCCAGGCCTGTGCCCTGACTGGGAATCAAACCAGCAACCCTTTGGTTCACAGGCCGGCGCTCAATCCACTGAGCTATTCCAGCCAGGGTAAAATCTTTTTAAAAAAGTTTTAAAAAAGAGAATTTTTCAAGCAGGAAAGAAAGTCATTGCATACAAGAAAACCACAATTAGTTATCAGTGAATTTTTCAGCAGAAACTGAGTACACCAGGAGAAAATGGGAAATAAAATCAGTAACTGAAGAGAAAAAATTGTCAACTAAGAATGCTTTTTCTGACAAAGCTGTCCTTCAAAAAGGTAGGAGAATAAAGACTTCTCTAGATTAAAAACAGCCGAAAAAGTTCTACACTGCTTGTCCTGCCTTACCAGAAATACTAACAAGAATTCCTCAATATGAATTTGACAGTGTCTTGGTCAAAGATTTTTTTTTGGATATGACACCAAAAGTAACAGAGGAAAAAAAACTAAAATAACCAAGAAGAACTACATCGAACTAAAGTGGTTCTTTACACACACACACACACACACACACACACACCTTTTGAATATTATTTAGCCTTAATAAAGAAGAAAATCCTCCCAAAATTAAAAAATAAATAAATAAAATGAATATAATAGAGTAAGAAAATTTTTTTTTAAAAAAAGGAAATCCTGCATATGCGACAACTGGAATGAACCTGGGTGCCATTACGCTAAATGAAATAAGCCAGTCAAAAAAAGATAAATGCTGTATGATATCACTTAGATGTGAAGTGTAAAATAAAAGAAGTTGAACTCACAGAAACAGTGAATGACAGGGCCAGGGACAGGGGGAAATGGGTAGTTATTGGTCAAAAGATACAAAACTTCATTTATAAGGTGAATAAGTTCTGAGGATCTAATGTAAAACTTCAGAACTTAATAACTGTAATGTGACTCCAGTTAATAATACTGTATTTTACATCTAAAAGTTACTAGGAAAGTATATCTTAAGCTGTATTACCAAAAAAACCCAAAGTTATATTGGGTGACAAATGCATTCATTAACTTGACTTGGCAATTAATTCACAATACTGACATATATCGAATCATCACATTTTACACTTCAAATACATCATTTTTTCATATCAGCAATGCTGGCACAAAAACAAAAAGAAAAGATATCTACGGAAAATTCTAAAAACCGTGCAAAAGGGTCTTGAAAAGAGGTCTATGGTCCAGATAAACGGTGAATATGACAATGCCTGAGGTTCGTGGCACAGGGAGGCCCTAGGAAATGTCAGCTATAGAAAGGGATCAAAACAAGTACCAGGGATGCGGACGCAGTGAACCGACTAGGGAGGGGCAAGCATGGTGGAATGCATTAGGCCCACTGCAATCCGTCCCTATGAGAAGAGGGCAGTGCAGCAGGTAATGGGGCTGCAGGCCAGAGAAGATGGCAGTGCAACCACCTAGCCCTAGAAACACAGCAGGTTGGAGAAGGAAGCAGGGCCTGTGGGTCCACATGTGAGAAGGACAGAGCACCCTCTGGGGAGAGGAGGGTAAAGCAGAAAGGAGCCTAGTCCACATGAGAGGTGTGACTGTGAAAGTCTTACCTAGAGAGGATGTAAGAGCAAAGTTCTCCAGCATCACATCGAGGTACAGGCGTCTCTGAGCCTCGTCAAGGAGCCTCCATTCTTCCCAGGAGAAATGCACGGCAACATCATCAAAGGTCACACTGACCTGTCAAGATGGGGACAGAGGAAACCCGGGCTGCAGGGCTCCATGGGGTGGGGTAAAGGATAAGGGATAGAGGGGAGGAGGAGGGCCCAGGGGACACGCACTCACCTCAGCCAGGTGCCTCAGAGAGGTGGCCATCGAACTCTGTGGGCAGGAGCAGCAGGGAAGGGCCTGGCACTTAGGTGTATTTTGTCCCAGGCTAGGGTCACCTTAAGGGGTGTGGCGTACGCGGAGCCTCCCAGCTGCGTTTGAGACCATGACTGCTTTGCGCCTGCTAGGTTCTGTCAAATCTCTCCGATGAACTCTGTGAGGTTAAAAAAAAAAAAAAATGCCGCCAGGAGGACACAAGAGATCCCTCCCAAATGCTAAAATCTCACGAAAATGTTGTTTCCTGCTCTTTTACTGGCTTAATTCAGCGCCATGTCTTCTGGGTAATGTAGTTCGCAGGGATCTAGAGGCCTCAAAGACGTTTTTCATCCGGGCTCACTAAAATGTTTGCTATGCCAAGAATCATGCAAGTAAGTATTCTTAAAAAAGATAAATAAATAAGTATTCTTACCTCCAGAAGGGGGCTTTTCTCATTGTTTACTGCAGGTAAAGGCATAATATTTGAGATGTTCTCAAATCTACTGATCTAAATGGGCGTATCCTTCTATAGAGTCATTAACACACAAAATAGTCCAGTCATAGCCGGACACGTTGTTATTGCTTTTGAAATGCACATACTCTGAGGTTAATACTTGTCTTTTGTTGTATTATGATTGGTCAAGAAAGTATAAATGACTCCATACAGAGCCATGGTTATGAAGAAAGAAGGTAGATATTCTGAATTAGGTGAACAAACAGCAATATGTGCAGAGGGGTGAGGGGTGGAAATAGAAGGCATTGTATGTAAAATAATTGCCCAGGGTGTTCTGATCATAAATTCCTAACTGAGCATGGCATGGTGGGTAGTCATGGTGCAGGCCTAAAACTTTAGTGGAAGATTTTAGGGTAGTTTTGTCAATTGTTCTTGTTCACCTTGGTTTACATAACTTTGAAATACCAAAAGTAATAACCCTGGAAGGAATCATAAACCTTCATGAGAGCTCAGTTTCATTAACTGTCCTGCAATCCAATTCCCACTTTGCTGTCCTCAAACTCCATGTTATTGTCCTTACATTCCCTCCTAAATTTCAACAGCATATTAGAAACTGCACAACTGTTATTCTCACAAGCAACCAGGCATATGACATAATATTGGCTCAAGTAAACTTTTATAAAAATTTTCGCCATGGCTGGTGTGACTCAGTTCGTTGAAGTATCTTCTGGTAGACAAAAAGGTCACCGGTTCAGTTGCCAGCCAGGGCACATAAACAGGTTGCAGATTTGATCCCCATTTGTGGTAAATATAACAAAGCAGCCAAGAGATGTTTCTCTCTCGCATAGATATATATCTCTCTCCTTTCTCTCCCTTCCTCTCTATCTAAAAAGCAATGAAAAAAATAGCTTTGGGTGAAGATTTTTAAAAGAACTGTGTAAAACAAATTCTCTACAGTTTTCGACATTTCTTATGTTGACAAGTTCTACCTCTAGTTCTCACAGAAAACCTGTTTCCTGTATAGTCAATGATTATGTCCTACCCATTGAGGAATGCTTTTATCCACATAATATTTTTTTATTTTTAAATTTTATTTATTCTTTAGGAAGAGGGGAAGGGAGGGAGAAAGAAAGGGAGAGAAACATCCATGTGTGAGACAAACACCAATTGGTTGCCTCTCGTACATCCCAAACAGGGGGGACCTGGCCCACAACCTAACCATGTGCCCTGACTGGGAATCAAACCGGTGACCTTTCAGTTCACAGGCTGGCACTCAACCCACTGAGCCACACCAGCCAGGGCTCCACATAATATTTCTTTTCCATATTCTGAGATATACAGTAGTTCCTCAGTATACACCAGGGATTGGTTCCAAGACCCTGCACGTACCACAGTCTGTGGATGTTCAGATCACTTATATAAAATAGCGTAGGATTTACATACATCTTTCTATATACTTTAAATTCTCTCTATATTACTTATAACAGGTGATACAATATACATTTTATGTAAATTGTTTTATAATGTATTTTTTAAAAATGATGACTAGAAAAAAATACCTGTTCATGTTTAGTACACACTCAACCAAGCAACCATCATAGGCATCATGGGCCTAACTATGTAGTGCACCTCAGCAACAATGTAATATTTTTTAGAATATTTTTCATCCAAGGTTAGTTTAATCCAAGGATGCAAAATCTATGGATACTATGGGATTACTGTACTCAATTTTGTTTTAGGAACAAGCATCTACAAATGGAGAGTGACTAAAATGATGCTATTTTGGTATAGGTCAGTGGGTGCAACTGTCACAATCACAGAACATGTGCAAAGGGAGTATCTGAACACTGAAATAAAGGGGGCTTCTTAGGCAATGCTCTCATATCTCCAGTGGTAATTATAATTTTCCTTTGATTGTAGGTACAGCTCTTAATGTGGAATTGAGTTTATACCAGGAAGTATGTTTTGAAATGCTAGTTTCAGAAACATATTAACATGTTTATATAGTTATGTAAAAAACAGTGGCAGAAATAGTTTCAGGGAAAAAATAGAGGATGTTGAAGAACGTTAACATTTGAGAAAAGTTTTAGAAGGGTTTTGATTCCCCAAAACATTAAGCAATACCAGTCTTGAGAAAGAATTTGAAGATCACATTTAGAGTAGCCCAAGTAGTAAAAATGCACAAGAACTTGTAGTGTCATGATTTTACATGGTTCTAATAAATGTTCACTGAGCAAATACTCAGCATCAGACATTGTTGTAGGTACATAGAAAACATAACAAAGACCCCAGAGCACAAGCAACTTAAATTCTTCAATGGACAAAGACAGGAAACATAAAAGAAAAAGTGTGTGACTATACAGTAAGTTAAATGTGATATAAAGAAATCAAAACATCTAAATATCATCTCTGTCAGGGAGGAGTGAGAATCAAGGTCTAATTCATCCTGAGCAAAATTCCCTTCCAGCTATAAAGACATGATATCAAAAGTTACATGCTTCCAAAGACAATTGTGGAACAGGTATAAGATAAACATTTTCTTCCCAACAAGGGGAAATTGAAAAATAAAGAAGGGATGAGGTGTCCAAAGAAGATTCAAAATCAAGAAATGCAAACTTCATGAGATCATATGATTCTTGAATAATCTTTATTAACTTAAAGCTCTTTCCATTAGACCCACTGGGACAGTGGTCCTGTCTCTGCAGCTGCAGTGGACAAGAGTCCTGTCCCCAGCAACTGGCCTGGTGGGAATCCTACACCCAGGTCTGAGTATTCATGCACTGGTTGGTTCTGTTAGGTAGAAGTTAGAAAATGCAGGAGAGGGAGAGTCAGAGGGGGTCCCCAGTGCCCAAAGAAGCCTATGAAACAACTTTGGTTAATTGCCTACCTCTGGTCACTGTTTTACCAGGAGGTCCCTAGTGCTTACAGAGACCATAAACAACTTTGTGTAACTGCTTCAACTTTAATTAACTGCCTCCTGACATGTATTTGTTTTACAACAAGATGAACAAATGTGGTCTGGAGCAAGAGTTGGGCTAAGAGATCCCCATACATACCTACATTTAGGTGGTGATAACTCCCCGGGGGTGGGGGGGAGCTGGCATCATTTACCCACCAATCAATACGTAACTCTCTCACCCATCTTGCCAACTATGTAAGTCCTCAGGACAAAGGACCTGATGCCTTGCTTTTTGCCTGTGTCCTTCTCCCCAACCTTGGCAAGGCTGGTTCACTTCCCTGAGAACATACTAATAAACCCTGATTGCATACTGACTGACTTGCTAATTTGTAATTCTTTACTGTGTCAGCAAGAACTGAGTTTCTCCCACAACTGTTCCATCCACAAGACATTGAGGTACATGTTGATGGTATGGCTCATTGTGGTGGAGGTGGGAAAAATAAATGGATTTTAAATCAGTTTGTAAAGTAGAGTAACGCAAATTTTTTCTCAAAGATTTTATTTTTCTTACCCTGGCTGAGTAGCTCAGTTGGTTACAGCTTTGTCCTGATATGCCAAGGTTGTGGGTTTGATCCCCGGTCAGGGCACATATGAGTCAACTGATGAATGCATCAATAAGTGGAACAACAAATTGATGTTTCTCTCTCACTCTCTAAAATCAATAAAGAAAATTAAAGAAAAAATTTTTTTAAGATTTATTTTTTAGTCAGGAGAATGGAGAAAAAGGGAGAGAAACATCGATTAGCTGCTTCTCGGATGCTCCCTAGTGGGAACCTGTCCTGCAACCCAGGAGTGTACCCTGACTGGCACTGGAACTGGTGACCTTTGAGTTTGAAGGCTAGCACTCAACCCACCGAGCCACAGCGTCCGGACAAAGCAAATTTTCTGATTGTTAACAGTGAGGGAGAGAAAGGTGGGAGTCAGGGATGACTCCAGCATTTATGGTGTTAGCTACTGGAAGGATGGAAGCTCTGTCACTGATATGGGAGGTTAACAATGAAAGTACTTTTCAGTGGGGATGGTACCCCCATATGATGGCTAGTGGTATAGCCACTACTCCCAGAATGGGCAATAAGGCCCAGAGAAGGACAAATCTTTACCTCCACCTTACACAAGAAGACAGGCTGAAAGAGTGGATACTTTTTGCCTGTTACCCTGGTGATTGTTGGAAGCCAGTTCTCTGAGTGGGGGTGTATGAGAGGCAACTGATCAATGTGTCTCTCCCTTTCTTACTCCTACCCTGCCCCTCTCTCTAAAAATAAATTTTATTTAAAAAAAATATAAAGATGACCTGGCTGGTGTGGCTCAGTGGAATGATTGCTGGTGTGTGAACTGAAAGGCTGACAGTTCGATTCCCAGTCAGGGCACATGGCTGGGTTGCGGCCAGGTCCCCAGGTGGGGGCATGTGAGAGGCAACCTACTGATTTATTTCTCACCCATTGGTGTTTCTCTCTGTCTCCTTCTCCTTCCCTTCACCTCTCTCTAAAAATAACTAACTAAAACCTCTAAAAAAAAAAAGATAAATTCATTCAGGCCCTGGCCAGGTGACTCAGTTGCTTAGGTGGGTTCAATCCTTGGTCTGGGCATATACAAGAATCAATATATGAATAACAGGTGAAACAACAGATCAATGTTACTCTTTCTCTGAAGTCAATAAATAAAAAAAATAAGAAATTGATTAAGATATCATAATTAAAATGTGTATGTATCAAACATAGATGCAACTAACTACATTTAGCAAATATTAACAGATTGGGCTATAGCAGACAGCCCTGGCCTGATAGCTCAGTTCGTGGGAGCATCGTCCAGTACAACAAAAGGTTGCAGGTTCAATTCCTGGTCTGGGCACATACCTAGGTTGTAGATTTGATCTCCAGTTGGGGTGTAAATGGGATGTAAACAATCAATGTTTCTCTTTCAAGTCAATGTTTTTCTGACTCTCTCTCTGTCCCTCATCTTTCTCTAGGGTCAATGAACATTCCCTTTGGTGAGGATGGAAAAAAAAAGACAGCTAACAAGCTAACAAGAACTGACTGGTGTAGTTCACTAGGCTGGACATCATCCCGCAAAGTGAAAAGTCAAGGGCTCAATTCATGATCAGCACACATGCCTGGGTAGTGGGTTCAGTCCCCGGTTGGTGCACATACAAAAGGCAACCAATTGATGTTATCAATGTTTCACTACACATCAATGTTTCTCTCCTTCTTTCTCCCTCCCTTTCCCTCTCTAAAAAAATAATAAGAAAAATTTTTGAAAAAAGAAAGCCAATGAATTAATAATAATTAATAATAGTATACAGTCCTATACTAATCTTTCAAGTGTGAGTAGAAAGTCCAGACAGAAAAATCAGTAAAAAGATATTTAATTTCAACAACAGATTTTTTTTATTTGAACACTTTATAGAAAATGGACCTAATAAATGTATATATAGGTCATTTTTATCAATCTACAGCAGAATATACATTCTCAAGTGGTCAGAAAACCATTCTCTAAGAGAGATCCTAGGTTTCATTAAAACATTTATAAATTAGAAAAAAACACTTATAAATTTAAGAAGACTGAAATTAAATCAAGAATTTTATCTGAACACAAGGGTTTGAAACTAGAAACCAGTAAGAGGATAAAAAGCTAGAAAGTTCACAAATATGTGGACATTAAACCATACATTACTAAACAACCTGTAAAGAAAAATTGAATAAAAAAATTAGTGCTGATTGAGGTGGCTCACTGGGTTTGGCGTCATCCTGCAAACCAAAAGGTTGCATGTTTGATCCCAATGAAGACACATGCCTGGGTTGCAGGCCTGGTCCCAGGTTTGGAGCGTGACAGGCAACCAATCAATGTTTCTTTCCTACACTGAAGTTTCTCTCTCTTTCTCCCTCCTTTCCCCAGTCTCTAAAAATAAATAAATAAAATCTTTTAAAGAAGAAAATAATTAACATTTTTCTAATATTGAAAACAATCTATTAAGCAAAGAATTCACTCTTGTATTCAAAAATGAGTAAAATTCCAATGTTTCTTCACTGTCCTATTGTTAAAGAAAAATCACAGTTCATAAAAGGCAAAAGATGAGCAGACATATTATCATATGTACAGATAGCAAATAAATATAAGGAACTCCTAGTCAAGATGCTCCCACCTGTGGACAACTGGATATATGAGATTGAATTCAGATGGATGGCTTCTCGTGGTTTCTTCCAGTACCACCATATTGAACAACAAAAGTGCATATTCCCTTGCACACGTATGTTCTTTCTCCAGTATAAATTCTGCACTGTATAATAAGGTAAACTCTTTAAGGATTTCTTACATTCCATGCACTTATAAGGCCTTCCTCCTGGGTGAACTCTATGGTGGTGAAAAGATGGTCAAGAATGAGTAAAAATTCTTGATCTTTGCTACAGGAAGGCCTCATCTTATGTGAACTCTCAGATAATAACACCAGAGATACAGTTAAAATATTTCCTACAATTACCACACCCACAAAACAATTTTCAAATTTGAATTCTAAGGTATTAAAAAATGAGATTATGGCTAAAGGATTTCCTATGTTTTTGCACTCACGTGCCTTAATCCACTGTGAAGTGATCAGTATTAACTGGGCTAGGAACTATCCTTAAAGGATTTCAACCATTCGTTGCAACCACAAGGCCTTTATCTTGTGTGAACTCGCTGGTGTACAAGAAGGTGATTTCTCTGGATAAAGGATTTCCCACACTCACTGCACACATAAGGCCTTTCACCTGTATGAGTTCTTTGATGTCGAATGAGTGCTGAGCTCCTGGGAAAAGATTTCCCACATTCACTACATTCATAAGGACTTAAACCAGTGTGAACACTTTGATGATAACGAAGGCCAGAGCCAGAGGAAAAAGATTTCCCACATTCAGTACACTGATAAGGCTTTTCTCCAGTGTGAACTCTCCAGTGTGCAATGAGATTAGAATTTGATGTAAAAGACTTTCCACACTTAGTACATTCATAAGGCCTTTTGCTTGTATGATTTCTCTGATGATCACGGAGGGCATACCGAGAGGTAAAAGATTTTCCACATTCACGGCACTCACGAGGCCCTTCTCCACTGTGAACTTCCTGATGATAACGAAGTTTCCTCCTAGTGGTAAAAGATACCCCACATACACTGCACTCATAAGGCTTTTCTCCTGTGTGAACTCTCTGATGATTTCTGAGGCTAAAACCAGATACAAAAGATTTCCCACACTCATTACACTGATACGGCCTTTCTCCTGTGTGAACTCTCTGGTGTGTAAGAAGGTGATGCCTTCGGAAAAAGGATTTCCCACAGTCACTACACTCATAAGGTCTTTCTCCTGTGTGTACTCTCTGATGAGCCCTAAGGTTGGAACCAAATGCAAAAGATCTTCCACATTCACTGCACTGATAAGGCCTTTCTCCAGTGTGAACTCTCTTATGATAATGAAACACAGAGCTAGTAGTAAAACATTTCCCACATTCACTACATTGATAAGGCTTTTCTCCTGTATGAACTCTCTGGTGTAGAAGAAGGTGATGTCTTTGAATAAATGATTTTCCACATTCACTACACTGATAAGGTCTCTCTCCTGTGTGTACTCTCTGATGATTACTGAGGATGAAAGCAAATGCAAAAGATTTCCCGCATTCACTGCACTGATAAGGCCTTTCTCCAGTGTGAACTTTCTTATGACAATAGAAGCCAGAGCTAGTGGTAAAACATTTCCCACATTCGTTACACTCATAAGGTCTCTCTCCAGTGTGAACTCTCTGGTGTGTAAGAAGGTGATGCCTTCGGAAATAGGATTTCCCACAGTCACTGCACTGATAAGGTCTTTCTCCTGTGTGTACTCTCTGATGAGCACTGAAATTAGAACCAAATGCAAAAGATTTCCCACATTCACTGCACTGATAAGGCCTTGTTCCAGTGTGAACTTTCTTATGATAACGAAAGACAGAGCTATTGGTAAAACATTTCCCACATTCACTACACTGATAAGGCTTTTCTCCAGAGTGAACTCTCATATGCACAATAAGGCAAAATTTTTGTCTAAAGGCTTTCCCACACTGTGTGCACTCATAATGCTGTTCTCCAGAGTGAACAGTCCGTTGTCGAATAAGGATGGATCTACGGCTACCAGATTGTGCACACTCATGGCACAAGTCACACATTTTTCCATTATGACTCCTCCTGGGATGTAGGAGGACAAATTTTTGGTTAAAGGACTTCCCACATTTGCAGCATGTATACTGCCTTGCCCCACGATGAATGCTTTGATGCTGACTGAGGGTTGAGTTTTCCCTAAAAGACCTGCCACATCTGCTACATACATGATGTCTTTCACTGGTGTGAACCCTCTGGTGAACAACTAATGAGGACTGATACCTGGATGCTTTCCCACATTCATGACACAGAAAACACTGTCTTCCAGAGCGAACATCCTGTTTTGGAGTACGTGAATTTCTATGGCTCAAGGCTTTTCTACATTCTCCCTGGTTGGAACGAGCTTTTCTCTTTTGTACCGTTGCCCCACTCTGGGTGATTTTGTTGGGTTCCTCCCTGGCCTGAGTAGTCTGTAGCTGTAGATGCTCTGAGGTGGACAGGTTGTCCTTCCCAACTTCACCACAGGTTAAGGGCTTCTCTGAAACATGGAATTCATAGCTCTTCACAAACAAGGTCCTGTCCACACTGCTTCTCAAGGGTTTCTCTCCCAGGTGCTGCTTCTGGTGTGTTTGGAGGTTTGCACTAAAATTAAATTGCTTCATACACACCCCACACCTGAACACTTTTTGACTGTGTGGTGTTCCTTGGTGCTCAGCCAACTGGAATATGTCTCTCAAGACTGGGCCACAAGTCTGACAGAAGTGAGTCTTCAGGGAAGAGAGCGCTGCCCTGGAGGTGCTGGCCTGTGACGCTCCCACAGAACTACTCTGTTGAAAGGGGGCTTCTATATCTTCTGGTCCAGAGCAGCAACCTGAACATAAATAAATGATGGTGAAGTACATGTTGACTGTAGGAATGGAGCAATGTCACCACAGATGTGCATTTGTCACATCTAGGAATGAGTCTAGGAAATGGTTTTTAATCAGAGGAGTTAAAATCTGGTTGGTGAAGTGGCTCCTGAACATTACTACACCAGAGAGAAGACACAAGTGTAATGTATAACACAAAGAAGAGAAGCATGTTCTAAAATTTATTCATCTGCCAAATTTCCTGTAAAAACTTTATGGGTGGTGATGTGAGGCTATGTAGGAGCACTTGTCCAAACCCAGGAAAAACCAGTTTGCAGCAGAGTAGCTGTCATTCAAGGCCAATGTAAGGATGCATCGTAATCTCATAGCATTGTGAACTGATGTCACAGAGCAATAAAAGGAGAGATGAGAGAAATGTGTAAGATATGAAGTCCAGAAAGGTGGAGATTGTTTATGGGCTAGAAGTGAGAATAAAGATGACAAAGTACTAAAATGGACTAGTTAGCAAAATGGCCATGACGAAGACACTTGATAAATGGAAAATGTTTCTGATATGATCAGAACACAGTCCTGATTCACACCATACAGAGCTTTGACATGACTAAATAGCTGAGTGTTCACCTTGCTGCCTTGGCGTTGAGATGCCCTACTATATTTGCCAGTCTTGACCTCAGCTCACACAGCTGCTCAGTGGTTATGTGCCTGGTTCCTCCCCAGAACCAAAACTGCCACACCTTGGCAGTCCAATGACATTGCAACCAACCCAAAGGGGAGACATTTCTACACCGAGAAAAAAGCAGGTAAAGACAGGAGGGGTGACTGATCTGTCAAATGAAAAGACATCAATAAAAGGCTCTAAACAACACGAAGAATCATGGAACCATGGCATCACCCCAAACAGCACAGTAAATCTCCACCAAGTGCAGCCAACAAAGTTCTGGATAAAGAAATCAAAATAACTGTTTTACAGAAGCTCACCAAGGTCCAAGAGAACACAGAGAGACAACTCAGTAAAATCAAGAAAACAATACATGAACACATCAAGTTCAGAGAAAAAAAAAAATTTTTAAATGAGTTTGAAAAAAATTCAGGACCCCAAAAATACAAAGAATGAAATGAAAAACACAATAGAGAACTTCAATGACAAGTTATTGAAGCAGGAGAACAATCTGTGATGTGACCTAGCATCAGGTCATTGCAAATCATCCAGTCATAGGGGGGAAAAAGACTGTAAAAAGACTATATCAAGGGAAATAATATTGGCAACATGGGAGTGCCAGAAGAAGTGAGGGAGAAAGGGTCAGGAAGCTTATTTAAGGAAATAATGGCTGAGTGCTGACCGTTGTGTCTGTTGGTTGGGTGTCATCCTGCAAAGTGGAAGTTCACCGGTCTGATTCCATGTGAGGGCACATGCCCAGGTTGCTGGTTTTGTTATTGGTCAGGGCATATAAGAGATGCAACAAACAAATGTTTTTCTCTCACATCACCATTTCTCTCCCTCTCTTCTTTTTCCCTTCCCCCTTTCTAAAGAAGGAAGGAAGGGAGGGGGAGGAAGGAAGGAAAAGAAAGAAAAAGAAAGAAAAGGAAGAAAAGAAAGAAAGAAAAACAACTTCCCTAATCAGGAGAGATGTTGACAGCCAAGTTCATGATGTTCACAGGTCCACATACAAATTCAAAAGAAAGAGATCTTCACTGAGACACTTTTTAATAACCCTTTCAAAAATCAAAAACAGAACTTTAAAGCTGAAAAATAAAAAGGACACTCATTGCATACAGAGAACCTCAATTAGATATAAGTGAATTTATCAGCAGAAACTGTACACCTGGAAAGATGGATGATAAATTTAAAATAGTGAAGAAAAATGCCACATAAGGATACTTCTGGGAAACTGTCGTAATGTAGGAGAAATACTTCTCTAGGTTAAAAACAGCTGAGAAATTTCATCATGCCTCAGCCTGCCTTACCAGAAATACCAACAAGAGTTGTTCAGGTGAAACTTCATAGTGTCCTGGTCAAAGATTTTTTGGATATGACACCGAAAGTAATGGAGGAAAAGGTATCTAAAGTAACTGAGTAGAATTGCATCAAACTAGAATGTTTTCTTCACACACATGCATATGTGCATATGCTCATACACCTTTTGAATATTATTTAGCCTTAATAAAGGAAATTCCCCTGAAATTTAAATAAATAAAAAAAGAATTTAACAAAATATGAAAAATTTTAAGAAGAAAAGAAATCCTACTGTATGTGACCAGTTCAATGAACCTAGACACTCTTATGGTACATTAAATAAGCCAATCACAGAAAGATAAATACTGCATGATGTCATTTAGAAGTGGAGTCTAAACAAAAAGAAGGTGAACTCTCCATGGCTGGTGTGGCTCAGTGGACTGAATGCCAGTCTGCAAACCAATATGTCCTGGGTTTGATTCCCAGGGAGGGCACATGCTTGGGTTGTGGGCCAGGATGCCAGTTGGAGGCTTGTGAGAGGCAACACACTGACGTTCATTTCCCACATCAATGTATCTCTCCCTCTTTCTCCCCCTCATTATAAAATTAAAAAAAAAATCTTTGAAAAAAAGTTGAACTTGCAGAATAGTAGAATGAGGGGGTCAGGGAAAGGGGAACATAGGTAGTTATTAGTCAAAAGATACAAAACTTCACTTATAAGATGAATAAGTTCTGAGGATCTAATGTAAAACCTTGCGACTCCAGTTAATACTATGTTTTACACATATAATTTACTAGGAAAGTATATTTTAAGCGCTATTACAAAAAAAAGGTGATTATACCAGATGAGGAAAGTGTTCATTAACTCGATTTCACAATTAATTCACAATATTTACATATATCGAATGGTCACATTTTATACCTCAAATATATACCACTTTACATATCAGCAATGCTGGCACAAAAACAAAAAGAAAATATCTACAGAAAATTCTAAAAACTGTGCAAAAGGGTCTTGAAAAGAGGTCCATGATTCAGGTAAATGGTGATGATGACAATGCCTGAGATTCATGGCACAGGGAGGCCCTAGGAAATGTCAGCTATAGAAAGGGATCAAAACAAGTACCAGGGATGCGAAGGCAGTGAACCGACTAGGGAGGGGCAAGCATGGTGGAATGCATTAGGCCCACTGCAATCCATCCCTATGAGAAGATGGCAGTGCAACCACCCAGCCCTAGAAACACAGCAGGTTGGAGAAGGAAGCAGGACCTGTGGGTCCACATGTGAGAAGGACAGAGCACCCTCTGGGGAGAGGAGGGTAAGGCAGAAAGGAGCCTAGTCTACATCAGAGGTGTGCGACTGTCAGAGTCTTACCTAGAGAGGATGTAAGAGCAAAGTTCTCCAGCATCACATCGAGGTACAGGCGTCTCTGAGCCTCGTTAAGGAGCCTCCATTCCTCCCAGGAGAAGTGCACAGCAATGTCCTCAAACGTCACACTGGCCTGTCAAGATGGGGACAGAAGAAACCATAAACTGTCTTTCTGAGAATCTCACAGTCCACCACCTCACACATCTTCTGCCTGTTCATGCTCCTCCAGTGCTCCCCCAATCCGAAAAGACACTAAGCCCTGGTGACTGGGAAGTCCGCTCACCTCTTACAGTCCCGTAATGCTGTGTGCAGCCCTTAACAACAGGCAGTGGGGACACACAGACCTCATCCAAACTGTGAGTCATACGTGCAGGGCCCCCTCCCTCCTGCAGAGCAATTCCCACCCCACTCCCCAGGGTCTCCCAGACTGTACCTGCTAGACTCAGCAAAGGTGGGTTCCTTCACCTGGGGTCCCACCCCAGGGCCTTAGGGCCATCAGCTCACATGCCCTACACCTGTGTGCACCACTGTGTACACGCTACCTTCTAACACCTTTGTTTCCCACAGTCTCACCCCCACAGCTCTGCGACCGCCCTGCCCTGCATCACAGGCATCTCTCTCCACTAAGCTGGTGCGTGGCCCACGGCACCCAGATAGAGTGCTCCAGAGACTCAAAACCATCCCGCACAACGCCATCCTCTGACGGCTCCCACAGCCGGGGACAGCCCCGAGTGAGGCTCTGCAGTCCACCCTGCCTGCCTCTGAGCTTCACTTCATTATTAGGCACCAGAAGGGCGTGTAAATTTCCCTGGTCCACTCTGCACTGTATTTGCTGTTCCCTCAGCAGCCACAACACACCTGTGTCCAGTCAGCCTCCCTCCTGTCCCGGACACCGAGGCCCCGGCTGCAGGACATGACAGACGCGGGCACCCGGGCTGCGGCGCCGGGTGAGGTGAGAGGGGAGGGCACCGGGAACGCGCACTCACCTCAGCGGGACGCCGCAGCGCGGCCGCCGCCATCTGACTCTGTGGGCGGGGCTAGGCGGGTGCGAATGGGGTGCCGGGGACTTCGGTCCGTTTCGTCCCAGGTGCCGGTCACCTTAAGGGGTGGAGCGTCGCAGAGTCTTCCACCCGCGTGTGAAGGGACCACGACTCCTTTTCGCCTCCGAGGTTCTGACAAATCTGTCGGAAGAACCCTTTGAGGTAAAAAAAATAACGCCAGGAGGACACCGGAAGTCCCACCCAATAACTGAAATCTCAGGAAATACTGTTTCCTACTCTTTCATTGGGTCAACTCAGCGCCCTGTCTTCTGGGTAATGTAGTTCCCAGGGATCTAGAGGGCTCAAGGAAGGAGTTCTTCATCCTGGGCCACTAAAATGTTTGCTATGCTAGGAATCACGCAAAAGTTAAGTATTGTTACCTACAGAGAGAGGCTTTGCTTATGGTTTACTGAAGCCAAAGACATAATTTAATCATTCGTGAAGCTCACCTGCTCCCAGAAGATAAAAATTGGGACAACTGTAATAACATAATCAATAAAAAATAATTTTAAAAAATATTGGAGATGCTCTCAAATCTGCTGATCTAAATGGGCTTGTCTATGTATAGAGTCATTCACACATATAAATAATCCAGGCATAGCTGTGAGGCAGGAGAGAGAATAGGAAAGAAGTCTCTGGGACTAGGCTTGCTGACACCCGCAAAGCTGCTTATCCGATTTATCAAGAACCTTGTGCCCTGATAGACTTTGACACTTCTGGCTTTTTGAAAACGCGAGGCAGAAAGCACCTGTGCCTAAGGACATCAACTGCCCAAAGTTTCACATTTTTTCCCTAATATCATTATAATACATTAGCACTGTAGTTTGATGCCCCAGAGTGGGCAATCAAGGAGAGTTATTGGAAAACACATGCAAAGTAACAAAGAAGTTATATAACCACTCACACATGCAGTATAAGCCTATACCCTTTTGGTGGAAGGGGGCCATTCTCTGGTCAGAGGTGGCCCATTCAGGTATCTTGGGAAGTGTACTTTTCTTAATATATCTCGCTTGCTTCACTTAATTCTGTCGGTGTAGTCCACTAATTCTTTGTTTGCAACCATCAAGAACCTGGACCTCATGTCTATCTGTAGCATTTGGACACAATGTTATTGCTATGGCTCTTCAAATGCATGTAGTCTGAGATTAATACGTCTTTTGTTTTATTATGATTGGCTAAAAGCAATGGAAATGACTCCATACAGAGCCATGACTGGGAGGAAAGAAGAGGAATATTCTGAACTAGGTGACCAAACAGCAGTAAGTGCTGGAAAAAAAACAGAGTTATATGGTAATGAGGCTTTCTGGGTGTTCTGATCATAAATTCCTAACTGGGCATGGCATGGTGGGTAGTCACACCCTAGGCCTGAAATTTCAGTGAAAGGTTATAGGGCAGTCCAGCTAATTTTTCTTATCCATCTAGATTAAGACACCTTTGAAATACCAGAAGTAATAATCCTGAAGGAAGCATAAACTCTCAGGGGAGCACACAATTTTGTTAACTTTCCTGTAATTCAATTCCCACTTTGCTGTCCTCAAACTCCATGTTATTGTCCTTACATTCCCTCCTTAATTTCAACAGCATAAAGTGAAAAACTCTTATTCTAGGAAGCAGTTGAGATCTTCCTCCCAGGCATATTTCATAATTTTGACTCAAATAAACTTTTATAAAAATGTTTGCCATAGCAGCTGTGGCTCAGTTAGTTGGAGCATCTTCCAGTAGACCAAAGGTCATGGGTTTGATTCCAGGTCAGGAAATACACAGGTTGTGGCTTCGATTCCCTGGTCACATCAATGTCTCTATCTCCTCTCTCCCTTCCTTTCTTTCTCTCTAAAAGGAAATGAAAACAATGTTCTTGGGTGAAGATCAAAAACAAATTCTCTATAGCTTTGGAATTTCTTATGATGACACATTTTACCTCCATTTCCCATAGAAACCTCTCTCTTTCCTGTAGAGTCAATGCAGAAGAACATCATAGAGACCACTGATGAACACTATTGTACACATAATATTTCTTACTCCATATTCTTTGATATACAGTTGTTCCTCAGTATCCACCAGAGATTGGTTCAAGGACCCTGTACATACCAAAGTCTGTGAATGTTCAAGTCCCTTATATAAAATGGTACTAAATTTGCAATATAGCCTACATATATCTTTCTGTATATTATAATCTTCTATACTACCTATGTGATGCAATATAAACTCTATGTAGTTTTTTATAATACTCTCTATAAAAAGTATTTACATAGAATTTCTATTTAAAAAAAAAAATGACTAGTGCCCTGGCTGGCATGGCTCAGTGGATTGAGCATGGGCTGTGAACCAAAGGGTCACTGGTTCAAATCCCGGCGGGGCACATGCCTGGGTTGCGGGTCAGGTCCCCAATGGGGCCACATGAGAGGCAACCACACATTGATACTTCTCTCCCACTCTTTCTCTCTCCCTTTCCCTCTCTAGAAATAAATAAATAAAATCTTTAAAAAATTATAGGTTTAAAAAAAAAAATAATGACTAGAGTCCTGGCTGGTGTGGCTGAGAGAACTGAGTGCCAGCCTGTGAGGCAAAGTGTCACCTCTTTGATTCCCGGTATAGGGCACATGCCTGGATTATGGGCCAGGTCCCCAGTAGGGAGTGCACGAGAGGCAACCACACACTGATGTTTCTCTCCCTCTGTTTCTCCCTTCCTTCCCCTCTCTAA
Organism: Macrotus californicus; assembly: GCA_007922815.1. NCBI lineage: Eukaryota > Metazoa > Chordata > Mammalia > Chiroptera > Phyllostomidae > Macrotus > Macrotus californicus. The sequence goes on from VMDR010004713.1 coordinate 29,443, forward strand.
AAATAAAATCTGTTTAGAAAAGGACTAGAAAAAAGTCTGTGTATGTTGAAAAAAGTTAACAAGTCTTAGAAGGACTTTTATTCTCAAAAACATTCAGAAATACCAGCATGGTCCTGGCTAGTGTGGCTCAGTGGATTGAGCACTGGCCTGTGAGCCAAAATGTCACTGGTTTGACCCCCCAATCAGGGCACATGCCTGTGTTGTGGGCCAGGCTCCCATTTTGGGGGGCCTGTGAGAGGCAACCTATCAATGTACCTCTCTCACATTAATGTTTCTCTCCTTTTCTCTCTCTTCCTTCTCCTCTCTCTAAAAAATAAAAAATACATAAAATCTTTAAATAAATAAATAAGATCAGTTGATAGCAGATTGTCATGTCCTAGGCCAAAATCTTTCCTAACAAAGGTCAATCTTCACCTAAACTAAGTCTGTCTGTTGTCTTTTTTCAACTAGGAAACATTACCTGATTAACATGCCTTTGCAAAAACAAAGTAATTTCTCTTTTTCCAAACCCCTCAAAGCAGAGGCACCACACCAGAGCAGAGATCACAGATCCCTTCATCGTCCTTGTTATCATGTTATCTGTTGACTGTTAATGATTCTGTACCCACCTATATGAAGGAAGTATATGTCTATCATTTGACTTTTTGTCTAATCCCAGAGATTTTCCCCTTTGCTTTCTCCCACCTCTGTCATCTATCACCAATGGATTTATGTAACCCACTTCCACCTCTTCCTTTGATTGTAACATGCAAAATAAGGTGCATAACTGCCATTCTCTGGAGCAGTTTCTCATTCTGTTGAGGTTTTGCTTCCAGACAACGGTTGGCAGTTTGCCTCAAATAAATTCATTGAAATTCTCTACAGGTTTGAGTGATACTAATGTTGACAGAAAACATGAGTGCAATAATTCAGTGGGCAGCTGGACCCACAGGCCTGGTACTGTGGGAAAGGCTTTTGGATAGATCCATCTACAAAAGTGCTGGACAGTGCACGGAGCAGGGGAGCTCTTAGTAATATTATTAGGAGGAAATCTGGACATGATGGTAATGCTAATAGTCCATCAGGACGGGGAGGGTGGGTGCTGTAAGTGCATATCTAGCTTGGGCACCTGGTGGAGTTGGCAAGAGAGGATAATCCAGCAGGTGGTCAAGGTTTCTGAGGAATAAATGGACATGGAGGCACAGGTGTAACTGAAGCAAAATGAGACAGGATACTAAGCTACGAAAATACCTGGGAAAGTGGAATGGGAAAACTGAAATAATAACATTAAACAAGGTCAAACTGAGCAATTAATAGCCAGCTGGTGAACACCAAAACCTTAACTCACTAAGGAGAGAATACATAACCTCCCTGGCCATAACCACAGGTGTCAGGGAGAGAGAAATTCTAATGCAAAGGGAGAGATACATGGCAGCCAGCTTGGGAAGAAGCTGCCTGACTCCCTTGTCAGCTCTCCTTCCCAGGAGAAACAGCATGACTACACATCTGCAGTCCCACTAGGAAGTTCACCCTCCCAATTTCACAGTTTCCCCTAAATAAACTTGCTTCTGAAAGCTCAAGGGAAGGTGGATGTTAGGGTTTTTACCTGCCTCCTTCTCAGACTGCTGGCATCAGACATTAATAAAAGCGCAATTACAATCCAATCACTGTTTCTGCTTTTTGGCTGAGCAATGACAGGCAACACGAGCCCTTGACTTGGTTGGAGTGTCATCTTGTACACCAAAAGGTTGTGGGTTCAATTCCCAGATGGGACACATATGGGAGGCAACCTGTCAGTTTCTCACGTAGATGTCTCTCTCTCTCTAAAATCAATAAACATATGCTTGGGTGAGGATTACAAACAAAACAAAAACATAGATTTCCCACAATTTTTAGAGAATAAGCTATGGTAACTCTGTATTTACTCCGTAAGTTCTTCTGTCCCACCGAGGTCCATGTGGCCTCAGTGGCAGCTAATGAGCAATGACGGACAGATGTGGTCACTATCAGGACTATGATGATGGTTTCATAGGTTCATACCTATGTCAAAACTTATCAAATTGTGCACTTTGAATACGTGTAGGTAGTACATGTGGCTCAGTGGATTGAGTGGTGGCCTGTGAAATCAAAAGGACGCTGGTTTGATTCCCAGTCAGGGCACACGCCTGGGTTGCAAGCCAGGTCCCCAGTTGGGGGCTTGCGAGAGGCAAGAGGCAACTGGCAATCAATAGCAGATCAATGTTTCTCTCCTCCTCTTTCTCCTTTCCTTGTCCTCTAAGAAAAAAGTAGATAAAATCTTTTTTAAAATGGCTCAAAATTAAACAAACATTATGTCCCAATCATTTGGAAAATAGGCTTGACCACCCCACGTTGACTCCACCATCTCTTTCCTCAGGCCCTCTAGGGCTCAGTATTGCCTCGATGGCATCCAACATGGTAAGTCATGAACATTTGCACCTGAGTCCACAAGAATGCTGCCTGTGTCAAGAACCACATCCCTGGAGTACAGGTCCCCGTCTTCTTTCCTGTTGTGTAGTAATGACTTTGAGGCAGACATCACTGAGTGGCTATGGGAATCCATAAAATGTTTTGATTATTTTTGTTTTTTCTCACAGTGATGTCAGCTACACAAGATAATGATGCCTGGGGTTCCTCAGATCTGTGTACATTCACCACACAGTCACGGTCACAGAAACAATTCTGGGCGCACATTTGGAAGAAGCACATTCCATCTAGCTGGCTGCAGTCCCCTCCAATCCCTAATATAACCACTCTTTCTGCACTAACTATGGTTTTCCCTGGATCCAGTCTTTCAACTAGTGACTATTGGGGTGGCCAGTGATGTGGGCTGTGAAAGAATTCAGAGTAGAAAGCACAGAGAGCAAAGCTTTTATTTACTTTTCAAGAAGGAACATGGCTGATGTGAAGAGATGCACCAGTAGGGAAATGGAGCTTTAAGTTTTTATTCAGTGTAAAGGGAAGGGAGCTGTAGCTGGGTAGCATGACAATTAGTTATAAATCAGGTTTCAGGCTGACTGTGCAGCTTCAATTTGTATTGCTGTTATCTTTGGGTTCAGGGTTTGGGTGCTCTGGTCTTGTGTCTTGTTTGTATAAGTTTTAAAACATGTGCATGGGGGTATTTTTCAGTAATCTATTCAGTCCTGAGAATAGAGGCTCAGAGAAACAACAGTTAATTACATCTGGCAGACTGAAGGGAAGAGAGATAGCTAGTGCTGGTAGAGAGCGCTTGAAAGGGGCTTTTTTGGTCCTTTCAGTGACCCAAGACAAATGAATCGTGGATGTCAGGGCACATGACTTTCCGTAGACCTGGGGAAGATACATCCTCAACAGTGCTGACAATCATGCTATTCTTACAAGTGCCTGAGGTTCTCAACCTATCTTCTCCTCAGTCATCTCAAAGACTCCTAAAACACGGAGCATGCAAATCAGGACCAGAAAGCCCTTCAATCCTTCCTAGGAGGCTGTGGACAGCTATGCAAATTTGGTCAAAATTGACCAGTTATTTTCTGCCATCACATAGGCCCTCCACAAGCAGAGAAGGATTAAGACCCCTAAGAAGTTGTTTACCTCTTTATGTTTGTAGACCCCAAATCAGTTTATGAACTACCCTGTAAAAGAACAATCAAAATTAAAGAAACTTAAAATAAGGCCTTGATTATGGGACAAGCCAAAGCAATATGCTGCAGGCACTTCTCAAGTTCATAAACTAGAAACTGAAAAATCTCATCACAAGTATCACATGAGATGAACACGTCTCTAAACATTAGTCATTCCCATGCAAGCAGTACTCACGATATTCTCAGGGTCAGCAAACACACGGACATACTTCCATGTCCAAATGAGCTGTATAAGAAAAAGCTAACCCCCCTGAGGCTCCAGTCATTTCCTTCTTGCTACAACATGCATGACCCAGAGGTCAGCTTTCCTGAGCACATTAGGGTGCTGAATGATATAAACTGTGGATCTGTCCTGTGGCAGAGATGAAAGGACTTTAGCCACGGAATGTAGCTGTAACATAAACCTAGGAAAAGCCATGGGTGAGTCAGAAAGTACAACATACTTACACACACTTCCCATATAAATGAAACTTATGGGGAATCTCCCAGCTATACATATTCATATGTAAGAGTTTGAATTCAGATGGCTGCTCAAAAATTTCCTCAAGGGTTGTTACATAGAACAGAAACTTGCACATTCCCAGCACATGAAGGTTTTTCTCTAGTGTGAACTCTCTGATGATAATAAAGTTTAGACCTGGTAATAAAAGATTTCCCACATTCACTGCACTCATAAGGCCTTTCTCCAGTGTGACCTCTCCGGTGTCGACTGAACTGGGCAGTATCCCTAAATGACTTCCCACATTCACCACACTCATAAGGCCTTTCTCCTGTGTGACCTCGCTGATGATAACGGAGGGCAGAGCTACTGGCAAAAGATTTCTCACATTCACTGCACTCATAAGGCCTTTCTCCTGTGTGAACTCTCCGGTGTAGGCTTAATTGGAAACTACGCCTAAATGACTTTCCACATTCACTGCACCCATAAGGCCTATCTCCTGTATGGACGCTCTGATGATAATGAAGTTTAGAATTACTGATAAAAGATTTCCCACATTCACCACACTCATAAGGCCTTTCTCCTGTGTGACCTCTCCAGTGTAGATTTAATTGGGAACTACCCCTAAATGACTTTCCACATTCACTGCACTCATAAGGCCTTTCTCCTGTGTGACCTCGCTGATGAAAACGGAGGGCAGAGCTACTCGCAAAAGATTTTTCACATTCACTGCACTCATAAGGCCTTTCTCCTGTGTGAACTCTCTCATGACAACGGAGGTTAGAACTACAAGCAAAAGATTTTCCACACTGACTGCATTTGTAAGTCTCTGTTCCTGTATGAACTCTCTGATGATAATAGAGGGTGTGCGGACGGGTAAATGATTTCCCACATTCATTGCACTCATAAGGCCTTTCTCCTGTGTGCACTCTCTGATGAAAACGAAGGTTTTGGCGGGAGGTAAAAGATTTCCCACATTCGCTACATTCATAAGGCCTTTGACCTGTGTGAATTTTTTGATGATAACGAAGGCTATTATTCCGAGTAAAAGATTTCCCACATTCACTGCATTCATAAGGCTTTTTTCCTGTGTGAACTCTCTGATGATAATGGAGAGCAGAGGTAGTGTTAAAAGACTTCCCACATTCACTGCACTCATTAGCCCTGTCTCCTGTGTGCACTCTCTGATGATAACGCAGGCTTCCTTTCCAGGTGAAACATTTCCCACATTCACCGCACTCATAAGGTCTTTCTCCAGAGTGAAGTCTTTGATGACAACGAAAGTTATAAATCCTGGTAAAAGATTTCCCACATTCGCTGCACTCATAAGGCCTTTCTCCTGTGTGAGAGCTCTGATGATAACTGAGAGCAGCAACAGAGGTAAAAGATTTTTCACAGTCAGAACACTTATAAGGTTTTTCTCCAGTCTGAACTCTCTGAGATTGATTAAACACTGAGCTATGACTAAATGACTGAGTGCATGCACTACACATGTAATTGTTTTCTGCATTTTCCTGTCCCCGTGAATGAATGACAACAGATTTGAGGCTCAAGGATTTTCCACATTTGCTGCACTTGTACTGCCTTGCTCCTGTATGATTTTTTGGATGCTCATGGAGGGTTGAGACTTTACTAAAGGATTTTCCACTTTCACTACGCACATGGAAACTTTTTCCAGTGTGGCTTCTGCAGTGAGTGACAAATGAGGATTTGTACCTGAATGTTTTTCCACATTCACTGCACACAAAACACTGTCTTCCAGTATGGACAGCCTGATCCTGAATAAGTATATGTTGGGGGTTAAAGGCTTTCTTGCCTTCCTCTGAGATGTAATGACTTTTCCTGTTTTGTAGTGTTGCTTCCCACTGGGTGCCTGTGTTTGGCTCCTTCACTTTATGGGTCTCCTGCTGCTGCTGATGTCCCGAGCTAGCCAGGAAGTCCTTCTCAACCTTGCCACAGGTAAAGGGCTTCCCTGACACATGGATTCTACAGCTCTTCAGAAATGAGGCCCTGTCCACACTACTTCTGAAAGGTTTCTGTCCCATGTGCATGTCCCGGTATTGGAGACACTTTGCACTGAAATGAAATCGTTTTGCACATGCCCCACACCACAGCATGTTCGGGCTCTGTTGTGTTCCATGTTGCTCAAACAACCTGAAAATGTCTCTCAAGACTGTCCCACAACCCTCACAGGGGTGGCTCTTCTGGGAAGACGAAGTTGCCTTGGCATTCCTTGCCTGTGACACTTCTACATCCTCTGCTCCACAGCAGCAACCTGAACAAAAATAATGATGATGAATTACTTCAACTACAGCAAACAGAGAACCCCATCACACATACTTAGGTGTCACATGTAAGCAAGAACACACGAAATGTTCTTCAAAATGAGAAAGTCCAGTTGAAGAACTGGCTCACTGTTGTGTGTTACTGGGCTTCTAAGTAACAAAATAACGGAAACCCCATCAAGGAAGGATATTCCGACAGGGCATGACACATGGAAGAGAGACAGGACTTACAATGCATTTCCCCTGTCAACAGCTTCCTGCACATCCTTCTCTCCTGCTGACGCAAGGCTGGATAGAAGCATGCATGCAAGTCCGTTACTATCCACTTATAAGATATTAGCTGCTAAGGTCAATATACAGATTTGTGAACGTCTCAGAGCACAACACAAGTGACGATGTTGAAAAGTACTACAGAAAGAGGACTGAGGGAGTGGGTGAAATGTGGGATCAACGGAGGTGGAACTATCCCCCGGCTGGAAATCACAATGGAAGTGACCAGTAGTAGGACTGCCAGGCTGGCAAAGTGTCTAGCAGGAAAAGAAAGTATAGAAATGGTGTGGCTACTGGCAATGACAATGAAAACTCTGGTTGAACAAAGACAGGTTCCTGGTATGATTTGAACAAGGTCCTGACTTCACAATCTCCACAGCTGTCACTCACCAGGACCACACCCCCTGTCAGCCCACTTTGTCATGGCTGAAGAAACATCCATCCCATGACACTCCCCAAAAGTCCTAGCTGAACAGCTGAACAGGACATAAATGATACAAGGAAAAACCAGAAAGACTGAATGGCCAGAAATGTGTCAGAGCAACGCAGCACACAGCGTACCCAGAAAATAAATCTAAGTGAGCATGTCAGCATGACGGTGACAAAAACTAGCCTTCATGACCAACAACAAAACACTAAGACAATTATCTACAGACAAAATTGATCCTTCGATGGCTCAATAGTACGATCAAGACAGAACTGCAGCTCTGGCTGGTGTGGCTGAATACACTGAGTGGCGGCCTTCGAACCAAAAGGTCTTCCGTTTGATTCCCAGTCAGGGCACATGGCTGTGTTGAGGGCCAGGTCCCCAGTTAGCAGCGTGCGAGAGGCAACCACCGATGTATCTCTCACACATCAATGTTTCTCTCCCTTTCTTTCTCCCTCTCTTCCCCTCTCTTTAAAAATAAATAAATAAAAATTAAAAAAAGATACAACTGCAACATAGCGGAGGGGGAAAAAAAGCAATGACCACACAAATAAAAAATAATAAGGCTTTGGCCAAGCCTCTCAGTTGTTTAGATCATCAGACAGATACGCCAAAGTTGTGGGTTTCATAATTGGTCAAGGCACGTACAAGAAGCAACCAATGCATGCATAAATAAGTGGAACAATACATCTATGTTTCTCTTTCTCTCTCTGTCTTGCTCTAAAAAAAAAAAATCTATAAATAAATACCATTAGGTATAGAAGGTATGCACTTCAATATCAAAACAGCCATATGTGATAACCCACAGCTATAAGCATATTCAACAGTGACAAGGTAAACACTTTTTCTCTAAGATTGAAAACAAGTGAAGGACGCATACCCTAACCATGGCTTTTCAAAATAGTACTGGATGTTCTAGCTCAAACAAGAATGAAGGAAAGAGAAATGAAGCTCTCAAAATTTAAAAACAATAGAACTTCCCGTATTTACAGATGACATGATCTTATATAAAGGGAATCCTAAAACCTACACACACACACACACACACACACACACACACACAGAAATGCCCAGTATATTTGTAGAACCTAAACCACATACAAAAATCAGCTGATCTGTAACTAACAACAAAATATCTCAATAAGAAATTAAGAAATCAATCTCACTTACAATAGCATTAAAAACAATAAAAACACTTAGGAATAGAGTTCACCAATGAGGTAAATGATCTGGGCTCTAAAACCTGTAAGACAGTGATGAAAGAAACTAAAGACACAAACGAATAAAAAGACATCCTGTGTTTTTGGATTAGAAGAATTATTACTGTTAAAATATCTCTACTAATCGAAGCAACCTAATGATTCAATGCAATCTTTACCAAACTCCAATGGCATTTTTGCCAGAAACAGAAAAAGAATCCTAAAATTTAAACCACAAACAATCTGTATAGTCAAAGCAATTTTGAGAAAGATGATCAATGGTAGACTCAGAGGCATCATACCTCATGATTTAAACCATATTATGGGGGGGGGGGAAATGCAAACTGTAATTAAACAACAATAAAGTAATTAAAAAAAAAGAGGCAAAAAAAATAAACCATATTATAAAACAACAGTAATCAAAACAGACACAAATAGACACACAGACACACAGACGTAAGAAAGAAACTACAGACAGCACAGAAATAAACCCACATATGTGGTCAACTACCCTTTGACAAGCACACCAACACACAATAAGGAAAAGGTGGTTTCTGCGATAAATGGTGTTGACAAAACCAGATATGCACCTGCAAGAAAAGACACTGGAGTCCTACTTCACCCTACTCACAAAAATTAACTCAAAACGCATTAAAATCTTAAATGTAACAAATGAAAATGTAAAACTCTTTGGAAAAACAGAAGGCTTCTTGACATTGGTTTCGGCAGTGATTTTTTGGATGAAGCACTAAGCCAGACTACATCAAACTAAAAAGCTCCTGTGTAGCAAAGAAAGCAATCAATAAAATGAGAGAAAATATTTGTAAATACTGTCTCATAAGGGTAATTATCTAAAATATATAAGACGCTCATCGAACTCAATAGCTAATACTAATAACAATAACCAATTAAAAAATAGGCAAAGAACCTGAATAAACATTTTTGGATCTGAACAGAGATCCAAAAATGGACAGCCATTGCCGTACCTTGAGCTCCAGAGAGATGGTGCCAGGGCAAGTGAGAGCCAGGCAGGCACTTGGGTGACAATGTGCTTGCTGAGGAAAAGTGATTAAACTTGGACAAAGGAGATCCTATGAAGCCGAGAGAAAAAAAGTCAACATGTACTTTCTTTGTGCAAACTCACCAGGAGGAACACAAGACCTTCGGTCAAACTTCTCAGAGTTTTCTAAGAAGTGCTCATAGAGGTGGAAGACCATGTCCACCAAAAAGGAAGGAAATTTGAAGACATGCCGAAGGTGGACAAGGCCCGTTATGAAAAAGAAATCAGACCTTATATCCCTCGTAAAGGGGAAACAAAGAAGGAATTCAAGGATCCCAATGTCCCCAAGGCCTCCTTTTGCCTTCTTCTTGTTTTGTTCTGAACACCACCCAAAATCAAAGGAGAGCATCCTGGCCTGTCCATTGGTGATGCTGCAGAGAAGCTGGGAGAGATGCGGAATAATATTGCTACAGGTGGCAAGCAGCCTTACTAAAAAGAAGGTGGTCAAGCTGAAAATGAAATACAAAAAGAATAGTGCTGCATACTGAGCTAAGAAAAAGCCTGATGCGGTGAAAAAGAAGTCACCATGACAGAAAAAAACAAGAAAAATAAGGAAGATAAAGGAGATAAGAAGATGAAGATGATAATGTGAATAAATTGGTTCTAGAGCAGTTAATTCTTTTTGTCTATAAAGCATTTAACATCCCTGTACACAACTGACTCTTTTTAAAGAAAAAAAATTAAAATGTAAAGCTGTATAAGATTTGTTTTTAAACTATACACAGTCTGTTTTTGTATAGTTAATAGACTACTGAATGTGTCTTTAGATAGCCCTGTCCTGGTGGTATTTTTTTTTAATGAAATCTTTATTTTTTTTTTAAGATTTTATTTATTTTTATAGACAGAATGGAAGGGAGGGAGAAAGAAAGGGAGACAAAGAAACTTCAACGTGCGATTGCCTTTCACGCAACCCCTACTGGGGACCTGGCCTGCAATGCAGGCATGTGCCCTGACAGTGAATCGAACTGGCGTTCTGGTGGTATTTTTAATAGCTACTATCCCTGTTTGATAAAACACGGGGGTTGTAAATTGGCATGGAAATTTGAAGAAGGTACTTCTTGGTGCACAGCACTAATAGGTTATACATAGGGATGGTAGTGTTTTCATCTTCAGTTGTTTCTGACGTAGCTTAGAAGAAATAATTGTTTTGTTAACTGAACAGAACTCTGTAATTGCAAAAAAAAGTTGCAGATGTTTCATTGACATTCTGAATGCTTCTAAAAAATACAATTTTTATATAAGAAATCTAAAAAAGAATCTAAAAATGGCCAAACTATATAAAATATGTTCTTCCTCACTAATAAATAGAAAAATGCAAATCAAAACTACAATAACATTATCTCTCACCTAACAAATGGCTACTATCAAATAGCAGAGGTAGGTATTGGTACAGGTGCATGTATAATGAAATGCATGTACACTACAGTTGAAATGTAAAAAGCAAAAAAACAAAAACCCCATGAAACATGCCAAAATTATAGAAAAAGAATAAAATGCCAGGATCTGGAACGTAGGGGAAAAATGGGAACCTGTCAGTAAAAGGCACAAACATTCTTTTATGAGTTCTGAGGATATATTTATGAGCATGGTAACTGTAGATAATAATGTTCTACAGTTGAAATTTACTAAGAGTAGACCTTAAGCATTCTTAGTATTAAAAAATAATGAGGTAGACCTGACCAGATGGCACAGTTCGTTTGGGCATCATACCATACACTGCAAAGTTGCAAATTTGATTCCTGGTCAGGCTGTGGGTTTGATCCCTGCTTGAAGCAAATACAGGGGGCAACAGACTGATGACTCTCTCACACTGACTTTTCTCTCTCTCTGTCATTAAAATCACTAAACAATATTTCCTTGGGTGAGGATTAAAAAATAATAATAATAATAAATAATCATAAGTTAACTTTAGATAGTGATTGATTGACCTTTCTTTAACTTCACAGTGGTAATTATTTCACTATATATATAAAATCAGCACATGGTACACTTTAATATATACAAGTTTATATCTCAACAAGGCTTAAAAAAAAAGGACATCAGATTTAAACACTGCACACTGTGCAAGAGAGTGTCTAAAAGAAGCTCGTGGTTCAATTAAGTAACAAACATGACGACACATGCAACTCCTGGCCCAGGCAGGCAGGAGGAAATGACAGCTAAAGGAAGGAAGCAAATCCTAAGACACAGGAGTGATGAGGATCTGGACACATTAACCCAGACACTGAGAGGGCAAGCACTGTGAATCCACTAAGCTCAATGCCACAGTACTGACCTTGAATCCTTCCCTAAAAGGGTTCAGGACTGGGACTGCAGGGAGAGAAGAGGGCAGTGCAAACAAACCAGCCCTAGCAATACAGCAACTACCCGGAAAACTGGGGCAGCAAGCAGTGCCTGTGGTCCACACCTGAGCACTGAGAAAGGTCCTGGGGTGGACGGAGCAGAGTCTAGTCCAAGTCACTGGTGAGGCTGCGGGTCTTACCCAGAGAGGATATAAGTGAAAAGTTCTCCAGCATCACACGGAGGTACAGGCGTCTCTGAGCCTCATCCAGCAGCCTCCATTCGTCCCAGGAGAAGTGCACAGCAACATCCGCAAAGGTCACACTGGCCTGTTATCATGGGGACAGAAAAAAACATAAACTTTCTGTCTCTCAGAGCCCACAACCCACCTCCCCACACATCTATCCCACACCCACCCTCCTCCAAAGCTGCCCACTTCAGAGGAATTCCACTGATGCCCACCCTACCCTCAGGTCCCTTTTTATTCATTATTGTTCAGCCCTCAGCCTCATCAGGCAGGAAGGCACAGAGATGTAATCCAGTTCTGGTCCTGGCTTGTAGGGTCCCATCCATCCTGTCATTAATTCCCTTTGGGGTCTCTAGATTGTGACAAGACACAGACAAGTGCAGGCTCATGCTTCACCCTTCAGTGCCCGAAACTAGGGCCCTGGGACCATACCTCACACCTTTTCTCAATATGCACATCATTCTGTAGATTGCCCTCTGACACCTTCAGTCCCCACCTGATCCCACAGGTACGCATTTGTGGAGATGCTGCTTTGAAGGCCTCCTCTCTACATCTGGCTTTTGCTTCAGTATTCGCCTCCCCGAAGCACATGTGAACTTCAGATGCCTATGACCCCCTTCCACTGGTACGCTGTACTCAACAGCCACATCGGGGCTCTCTCCACTTTAAAACCCCAGTTCTGATGGTCTCGATGCCAGGCCCAGTGACACTCAAAAATGACTACATTTGCCCCAGACCCTAGCCACCTACAGAACTGAGACCACCGCGCGCCCCGCCCTGCACCCCCCATCCCCAGACCCCATCACAGCACAGTACACACACGGGGTGGGTCGTGCCCTAGCGAACAAACAGGAGCTTTGCCCTCAGTATCGTGTCATCTCAGTTACTCCTCTGCCTTCAGAAGCATCACGTTCAATTCGTCACCTGCCACACCGTTACTGTGACCACCTCTCTCCTTCACTTGCATTTCTGTGCGCAGCACCCTCCTCAAGGGCAGAGCAAGAAAAAAACTCCTCATTCAGCATCCTGCTCTTTTTGACCAAGTAGCATTGCCAGGAGGGCCTGCATTCCGCCACCTAAACGCCATCCACCGGGGCCTGGGCTGCAGCACCTGACGAGCGCCCCGCATCCGGGATGCAAGGCTCGGTGTCGTGAGGGAGGAGGCGTGCACTCACCTCAACCGGGCGCCTCAGCTTAGCCGCCGCCATCGGACTGTGTGGGCGGAGCTTAGCGGGAGAGTTCGGAGAGGAGGGGGCGCAGGAGAGGTCTACGGGTACACCGCCAGGGGCTGATCTACCAGGAGTGTCGCGTCGCCTCACACCCCCAATAATGGCCACCAGTAAGAGAGCCCCGGAAGTCCCGCCCCAACTGAGTGACTCACTTAAATTTCATCCTAATCTGTAATTGGCCCAACTCAGCGCAGGGTTTTATGGGTAGTGTAGTTTCCAGAGCTCTATAGGCCCCAGGGAAGGGAGTTCTCCAACCTGAGCAACTAGGATGTTTGCACTGGGAAGATCCTATAAAGCACTGCTGGTACCTGGAGGGAAGGTCTTTGCTTGTTGTTAATTGCACCAAAAACTCAACTGTGACACTATCTATCTACCTCAAGATACGTTCAGGGCTCAGTCCCACAAGACTGTCTCCCCCCTTTCAAATACCAATTGCAAGTCCAGGTGTTATCTGTGTTTCAGAACCAGGGGCTATGTCATTTTATTTGTTGTTTGAAAAATCTTCACACAAGGATAATTTTATTAATTTTTTAGACAGAGAGGAATGGAGAGAAAGAGAAATATCAATCAGTTGCCTCCTGGATGTGCCTTGACCAAGGATCAAACTTGCAACCAAGGTAAGTACCCTGACTGGGAATCAAAAGCCCAACCTTTTGGTGTAAGAAACAATGATACGTCCAGATGAGCTATCCAGTCAGGGCACAGCAGGATATTTTAAACAGAACAGCACAGGTCGGCGCTGGCTGGTTACACAGTTGGTTGGAACATCATCTTGATATGCCAAAACTGCAGGCTCAATCCCCAGTCAGGCCAAATAAAAAAATCAGTCAATGGATGCATAAATAAGTGGAACAACAAATCGATGATTCTCTAAGTCAATGAATAATAATAGAAAGAAAACCACAGGCACAAATGGCACCACTTATGCTACAAAACCTAGTCCAATACTTGATACAGTTGTAGTTTCAACCTGTCCCAGAAACATAATTCTTTAAGAACATTTTCCCAAGAAACATAATCTTTTTTTGTTCTGACCAACATTAATACCTTTCTGTAGTTTGCTCACAGCATAACACTTCCAGAAATAATCTCTGGTCTCCATGGAAACACAGTCATTGCATTCACAACAGCAATGATCATTTTTGAAATTTTTATTTATTTATTTTCAGAAAGAGAAGAAGGGAGGGAGAAAGAGAGAAAGAGAAACAACGTGAGAGAGAAGCATTAGTTGGCTGCCTCTCGCAAGCTGCCAACCAGGGTCCTGGCCCGCTATCCAGGCATGTGGCCTGACTGGGAATCGAACCAGTGACCTTTCTCTTCATAGGGCAGCGCTCAATCCCCTGAGCCACACCAGTCAGGGCAGCAATATTCATTATTTCCCAGAGAGGACATTACATGGTTGAATCCCAAACTATTATCTCAGGTTCAGGTGCCCATTTTCCAAACCTTCATGGATGCAAAAATGGCAGCATCTTGGCAGCAAATACAAGTTTGCTACATAACCATATTCCCAGGTACATGACACAGTCTTTTAAAAAGTGAGACCATATGGAGAATGTTCAGTAATTAAGGCAACAGACAAACGTGGTTTTTTTTTTTGGAGTTGGAACACAAATAGAGAGCCAGATGGAATATGTGGTGAGGAACAAAAAGGCATAGTGACACCTCATCCACTTCCTTTAGGGCTGCATATCTCCCCTCCATGTGTCCTCTACGCCTGTCTGGAATGTTCTTGGTCTGATCAGAGAATGAATACACTGGGCCTCCTGATGTTCACTCTAAAAACTTTGTTCCCCACGAAATGAAGAGCATGAAGATAAAGAGTTTTATTTAGTTTCTGAGTGAACCTTAGTGTCTTTAGAACAATTGTTGGATGTGCAATATTTGACATTTTCAAAGTGGAAGTTACAAATGGAGTATATTTTACTAACATGTCTTTGATGAAGGTGGTTGTTAAAACTTATGGATTTAGTGAAACCATGACATTCTTTAAAAACATGCCAATAAAATATTGTATAATACAAATAGCAAGATAATCAGGCCTGTAAAGAATCTCCAAGCTAAAGGATGGTGGCCATGTTACAATTCAACGTGTGGAGTTTCCACTGTGCTTGTAACTAATCTGATACTGGTCTGTGCTTAGGGGAAACAAGCTGTGAGCATGGTTATTATTCTCTTTAAAATGACCTACACTTAGTATTTCTTGTATCACTTGTGTCCTAAAAACTCGATTTCTATCAGTTGTTGAGCTGAGAAAATCAGTTTGACATGACACAAGAGAGAGGTTACATGAAAATACAATGACCTGGAAATATCCTCTAAGTACCAGAGAGTTCACAACGCTTACTCAGGGCTGCTCCATTTGTTGAAGTTAAACACCAGTGACACTTACAAAGGCTTTATAAACTCAGCAGTAATCCAAGACATCCATCCCCCCGATAGCAGTGAGGCCTGATGACAAGGGGAAAGGCGCTGGCTTTCTGAGGGGGTCCATACATGCCAGCTGGTGCCTTCTATGTGGATTGTGTTGTTCAGGAAGATGCCCAGAGAGCACTGATGGCATATGTGTCATCAGGGGTGCTCTGGACACTCATCTTCTCTAAGAAATACCCATCACCCTCAACTCTGCTAACTGAGCTGTGGAAACGTTGATCCCACCTGGTCTGGCTCATTGGCTCCTTTCTCATAACATTTGGAGTAAGGATCTCAGTTGTGGCCAGTGTGCCAGGCACTGGAGTTAGGGCTGTGTTCAGGATTCTGTGCTTACACAAACATCCCTGGTGGAGACAAGGGGAGAACGGAAAGGAGGATGTGGGTTCAGAACATGGTCAGGGCTGCAGGGAAGGCAGTCTGGACAGAGGGCAGAATCACATGGCCAGAGAGTCCCCTGTGTGAAGAGAGGAGCACTTGACTAAGGAGACCAGAATCCTGCAGACCTCCAGCATCACCTCTAAATATAAAATTCCAGGGTTCATGTCCAGCTGCCCCCTCTCCTACAGGGTGAATGTCAAAGGCATGTACCACCAACACTTGAAGAGTCAAACTGAGGCATCAAATTCACCACAGGGGACGGGATCCAAGCCTCTCACACATAATGCAGGTGAAGGAGAACCAGGCTTCAATGACCAGGGTCTCATTAGTACCAGGCTCTGTGCTAAACTCTAAGGTGAGACAGACATGATCAGAGAAGTTTCCCCTGCAGATGACAGAAATGATGGCATTCCCAAGAATGTGGGGCAGTCAGTGAGCAAGTCAGAAAAATGGGAAGGCAATCATGAAGATAATTCCAGTGGGGGAAACAGCAGCTGCAGCTGAGCCTCCATGTTCCTCTCCAGCCAGGTGCCCTCGGCCGAGGGCTTCACATGTGGAGAGACTGTCCCCAGCTGTGCAACCACCCACTGGTTTGAATGCAGCCTCTTGAATCTGACACTTACCTGTTGTGTGACCTTAGAAGACTCACTTCATCTTTCTGATCCTTAGGTCCCCATAAATGCTCAGGGTGTTGTAACAACCACCGCAACAAAAGCAAACTCTGAAATACTGGCACCAGTATGTATTTAATGTTTTGTTGCCTCTGTTGATTCTCACACGGGCACGCTTGGCACCTTCATTTCTTTCAATATCATCAGTAACGTGCATTTGGGGGAGTTCTAGTCACCCCGAGATTCCCTGGTAAAAAACCCACGCTGCCGCCTCAGCGCCATGAAGACTCCTACTCCGTGAGGTGGTGTCTGTGTGGACCACAGCAAGCCAGGGGTCCTGAGAGGCCCCGCTTAGTTTTCACAAGCACCTGGGGCAGAAGGTCTCAAAAGTGACTGGCCTGTGGTTAGCTCCTACTCCTGGAATGGGCAATAAGGCCCCCCAGAAGGGCGGCTCTTTATCCCCATTTTACACAACAGGAAACTGAGGTTCAAAGCGGATGTTTTGCCTGTCCTCATGGAGATTTTTCGAGGTCTCGAATTTAAACCCATGCAACCGCATGGCCCAAAGTATGAAATATCTGTTACTAATCTCTTCTCTTTGGCTTCTGGTAGGGCTTTGTGGGGAGTCGACAAATACCCATTCATTTTTGCTCCTCAGGGGGTTCATCCAGCAGAGTTGACAGAACCTAGGAGGAACTAAGGGGTCCTAGTCCCTCAGTCACGGGTGGGAGGTTCCACCATGCCCACCCCTTAAAGTGACCAGGGCCAGGGTCCTCCCCAGTTGCTACTGCCCCGTTTCACCCACTGAGTCCGTTGGCCACGCTAGTGCTGACAGGCCTGGCTGAAGTGAGAGCGGTTCTCCTGTGCCCTCTCCCTTCCCCACACCGAGCCTTGCAGCCCAGGAGTGGGGGGCACCCATCCATCCTGCAGCCCCGGCCCCAGTGTCATCTGGACATGAGGGAGGCTGAGTGGAGACAGGAGGGTTGTGGCTCCTGCGGGGACAGCAAGTACAGCGCAGAGTGGACCGGTGTTATTTGTATCTGAAATTTACATGGCCTTCTGGTGCCTAATAATGAAGTGAAGGAGAGGCCGGCAGGGAGGACTGCAGTCTCACTGGGCTTTCCCGACTATGGGACCCATCAGAGGATGGCGTTGTGCTGGATGGTGTTTCAGTCTCTGGAGCACACTTTCTGGGTGCCGTGGGCCACGTACCGGCTTAGTGGAGAGAGTTGCCTGTGATGCAGGGCAGGGGAGTTGCAGAGCTGTGGGGGTGGGACTGTGGGGATCGAAGGTGTTAGAAGGTAGCGTGTACACAGTGGTGCGCACATGTGTAGGTCATGTGAGCTGATGGCCCCAAGGCCCTGGGGTGGAACCAGATGAAGCAGGAGCCCACCACCTTTGCTGAGTCTAGCAGGTACAGTGTGGGAGACTCTGGGGGTGGGAATTGCTCTGCAGGAGGGATGGGGCCCTGCAGGTATGGCCCTCAGCTTGGATGAGGTCTGTGTGTCCCCACTGCCTGTTGCTGAGGGTTGAATACAGTCATGACGGGACTGTAAAAGGTGAGCAGACATCCCTGTCACCAGGGCCTGGTGTCTCCTGAGCCCTGGAGAGGGATTAGCATTCAAGATCAGGCAAGTGAGATGGGGAAACTGAGACAAGAAAATTAAACAAGTCCAAACAGTCTGAGCAATTTACAGCCAGCTGGTGAATCATTACACCTAATCTCCCCTAACTGAGGATACTGGAGAGCAAATGGTTTATATTTCTCCTTCCTAAGGACAGAATACCTAGGCTCCCTGACCATAAACCACAGGTGTCCTGGGAAGAGGATGGTAATACAAATGGTGAGATAACACCTCAACCAAGGGAGTGAGGTTAAGAAGATGCTCACCTCCCCTTTGAGTTTCCCCTTCTCTTACTTCCAAGAAAAACTGCACGTTGTCTCTCCTCCTTGGAATTTCCCCCTCCCAAATTCTTACACTTTCCCTGTGTAAACTTGCTTCTGAACGCTCAAGGGACAGTGGACAATAGGGTTTTTACACACCACCTTCTCAGACTACCGGACTCTGTCATTAGTAAAAGTGCAATTGCAATCCAATCCCTGTCTCTGCACTTTGGCTGCGTGGTGACAGGCAGCAGGAGCGGGGACCTGGTTGCCCTCCCGGTTGCACCTATATTGAGGAATGAGGTTTGTCTGTCTTTGCAATTTTCTTAGTGGATTGTTTGTGATGCACAACAAACTGTGGTTTAATGATTATTTAATAATAAAACTGTTTCTGTCTCTACTACCCCTGTAGAGAGGATTTCTGGGCTGAGAAAAGATTTTGTTTGTATTTGCTCAACAGTCACCATCAGATACCCGATGGCAGGGACCCAACTTCAAGCACCCATCTCAGCAATGGGGGCGGGGGGGGCGTGTAACAGGACTGCACGGAGGTCAGGAAGGCCTCCTTTCTAAGAACACCATTGACAAGGATGAGCCCTGTAGGTTTTTTTTTTTTTCTGGAAGCAAGAGGGGTAGAGTGAGATCTGTTCTCTTTAAAGATAAACTTTGAAGGATTTGAGGAAATGTCAATTCCAATCAGGCAGCACCAAAGCAGACTCGAGGAAAGGCTTTTGCTGAGCAGAAGGAAAACAAAGCAAAAAAAAAAAAAAGATTAGATTGCCTATAGTGTAAAGAGTTGCCTCATTTGTAAAAGTCTAGTTGAACCCCGGCTGCTATAGCTCAGCGGACTGAGCACCAGCCTGGGAACCAAAGGGTCACCGGTTCAATTCCCAGTCAGGGTGCATGCCTGGGTTGTGGGCCAGGTCCCCAGTAGGGGGCACACAAGAGGCAACCACACATTGCTGTTTCTCTACCTCCCTTCCCCTCTTTCTAAAAATAAATAAAACCTTTTAAAAAGAAAGAAATGCAACTTCTCAGCCCTGAACTTATCCACTCACTTTCAGGGCAGGGTCCGAGTCAGTGTTTTGAGACACCTCCATCCCTTGCTCTGGTCCCCGTGAACAGGGCACCGGAGATTCACGTGATTAACCTGAGTCTCCTCTACAGCTGCAAAATTTCACAACTGAGGTTAGAAGTTTAGCAGTGCATGTTGTCAATGAGAAAAGTTATAGAATGCCCACATTTCTACTGTTTATTAGTGGATTACTACTTCTTTATAAACATGGAACATGAAAAGCACCTCTAATCATTGCACATCTTGGAGAAAAACAATGTTTGCAAGACAGTGTTTATTTAGCTTTGTGCACACGCATAGACCGCTGCACATGTGCAGGATTCATGTATGTTCCTACATGGTTTTTCTTAGGACAATAAAGGGACACTTTAGTTCATCAATCTGCAGTGACATTTTCTGCCGTAACATTTTGGAAACTGAATCAACTGAGGGTTTGGAGTCTGACTTTTGCACATCCCCACGTGATCTGGCTGCACATCGCCTTAGAAACGAGCAGTGGGGGATCAGCCTCCAGAGGGAGAAAGGAGACCTTGGGCAGGAAGGTCCCTCCCAAATCAGAACTGCGGGGTGCGACTCCCTCTAGGTGCTGGCCCTCACATCACAGGCACACTGGGTCTCTAGTTCCCACACTAGGTGCCCAGAGAATTCTCTTGGGCCACTTCAGGGTCTGTCCTCCTCAGAGGCCCCACTGGGGACAGGAAAGACCAGCAATGACCCCAGTGCCCAGTGCATCTTCCTGGGATCAGGAGATCTGGAAAAGCAGCCTAGAGTGGTGATGAAATGCATGGAGGGTAAATATCTGGAGACCAACAATTACAGAAAGAAGACGGTAAAATCACTTGGAGTGTTCAGAGGGTGAGAACTCCTTAAAATGTATGGGTGGGGTTGGAGGCAGCAACTCAAAACAGTGTGTGTGCCCTGATACTTAGGTGAGGCCACTGCGAGGCCCAATGACCCCAACATGTTCAAGCAGCCCTTTCCATCCTGGTACATCTGGATTCGTCTCCGGACTGTGCAGCCTCTGCCACCTCCAGCCAGCTGGCAGCTCACCTGTCCTCTGCCTGGTGATTTCAAAGTCTCCTCCTGCAGGCACTTAGTTTAGCTTTTGAGCTAACACCATGGGACACAGTAGAATTTTCCAGCTCCTTCTCTGAACACATCACTTTCATAGCAGGAGAGCTCATGCTTTGGGCAAACACTAAAAAGCAGGGTCAGATTTACTGTATTACTAGAAGCCTAGATTTATGTGATGAAAATTATAAATATGCAGGCTGAAGTCTAAGCATGTATGGCGATTATGGCCATGACATTGTGCATGGCACAAAAAGTTTGGGGAAAATAAGAAAATATAAAAACAATGAAGCAAGCCCTGGGCTGTGTGGCTCAGTGAAGTGAGTGCTGGCTGCAAACTCAAAGGTCACCAGTTCCATTCCTGGTCAGGGCACATGCCTGGGTTGCCCAGGCCCAGTACCCAGCTGGGGGCAAGAGGGGTAACGGACAGATGTTTCTCTCCTTCTCTTCCCCCAACTGAAAATTAAAAACAAAAAACAATGAACCAAACACAAAAATGATACTGATGCTCTATGAGATTTCATTAAACTCTAACATGTGTTTGTTGTTTTGAGATCTTTGTAAATAAGAAGGGAAATGTCATAACTTACAAAGCAAAAAAGCCAAATGATACAAAGAGAAATTGCACTGAAGAAGATCTACAGGTGGCAAATAAACACATGAAAAAGAGCTCAGTTAACTGGAGCACCATCCTGCACAACAAAAAGATGCATGCTGGATTCCCAGTCAGGGCACATACCTGGGTTGCGGGTTTGATCCCAGGTTGGGGTGTATAGGGAGGCAAGCAATTGATGTTTCTCTCTATCTCTGTCTCCTTTCCAATCTAAAATCAATAAACATAACCTTGGGTGAGGATTTAAAGAAAAAAAAGCTCAAAAGCACTAATCCCTAGGCAAGTGTGATTAAATTCACACCAAGATAGCACCACACAGTTACTAAAAGGGCTAAACATTAAAGACTGAGCATATGAATTGCTGGCAGGGATGTGCCAGTTCAATCCCCAGTCGCGCTACATATGTGAGGCAAACAATCGATGTTTTTCTCTCTCTAAAATCAATATATTTTTTAATTGTAAAAAAAAAAAAAATGTCCAGCCCTGGCTGGTGTGGCTCAGTGGATTGAGTGCCAGCCTGTGAACCGAAGGGTCGCTGGTTTGATTCCCGGTCAGGGCACATGCCTGGGTTGCAGGCTGGGTCCCCAGTGGGGGACATGCAAGAGGCAACCACACACTGATCTTTCTCTCCCTCTCTGTCTCTTTCCCTTCCCCTGGCTCTAAAAATAAATAAAATCTTAAAAAAACCAAAAAAAAAAAAAAAAGTCCAGATCAGCTTTACTTGCAGTTGCCCCAAACAGATGAATGGATAGTAGTATATATCCAGAAAACAAATTACTCAGAACTTAGACAATAAAGTGCTCATGTAGTCTTCATAGATGAATCTCAAAAAATAGGCATGAAGGAATGGAGGGAGGAAGAAGAATAAACACTTTTTAATTCCAACCACAAAGAAGTCTAGAAAATGCAATCTAATCTATAAAAAGAGTAAATCAATGGTTGTTGTAATGTCAGGGAAGGCTATGAAGAGAGATTACAGAGAAAACAACACAAGGCACATATGCGAGTGATAGATGTTCATTCTCATGAGTATGAGCTGTTCACAGGTTGTTACATATGGAAATACTTAACAAAAATGTGAACTTTAATATGTTTTATTGCATGTCACTTATTCCTTTTTTTTTTTTAAAGATTTTATTTATTTATTTTTAGAGAGAGGGGAAGGGAAGGAGAAAGAGAGGGAGTGAAACATCAATGTGTGGTTGCTTCTCATGTGCCCCAAACTGGGGACCTGGCCCACAACTCAGGCATGTGCCCTGACTGGGAATTGAACTGGCAACCCTTTGGTTCGCAGGCCCATGCTCAACCCACTGAGCTACACCACCCAGGGCTGCATGTCACTTATTCCTTACTAAATGTTAAAAACAGTTCAAAATAAAAACCTAGGCTTCCCACTCTTTTCAGAAAATAAGCTATAAAATTCTGTATTGACTCCACAAACTCTTCTGGCGATGTCTGTCTGGCCTCAGTGGCAGGTGGTGAGCAATGAAGGACAGATGTGGTCACTATCAGGACTACGATGATATTTCATAGGTTCATAACTACGTCAAAACTTATCAAATTGTATACTTTATATATATGCAGGTAGTGCATGTAAATTGGTAGTGAAATTTTAAAAAATGGCTGAAGATTACAATAAACTTTATATCACAATTGTTTTTGATACAAATCAATGTTGGGCTTGACTACCCTACGTTGACTCCACCATCTCTTTCCTCAGGCCCTCTAGGGCTCAGTATTGCCTCGATGGCATCAAATATGGTGAGTCATGAACATTTGCACCTGAGTCCACAAGAATGCTGCCTGTGTCAAGAACCACATCCCTGGAGTACAGGTCCCCGTCTTCTTTCCTGTTGTGTAGTAATGACTTTGAGGCAGACATCACTGAGTGGCTACAGGGATCCACAAAACACCTGGATTACTTTTGTTTTTTTCTCACAGTGATATCAGCTACACAAGATAATGATGCCTGGTGTTCCTCAGATGTGTCCACTCATCATGCAGTTGGGGTCACAGAAACAATTCTGGGTGCATGTCTAGACAAGGAACATTCCATCTAGCTGGCTGCAGTCTCCTCCAATCCCTAATAGGTCACCGTTTCTAAACTAACTATGGTTTACCATGGACCCACTTTCTCAACCAGTGACCCTACTAGCCCAGTGAATTGTGGACATCAGGGCACATGACTTTTTATAGACCTGAGAAAGATATACCCTCAACAGTGCTGATAGAATCTGTGACATCTGCTGTGGGTTAGGGAAAAAAACAGGCTACTCTTATAAGTACCTGAGGTTCTCACATCTGCCTTCCCCTCAGGATCATCTCAAAGACTCCTAAAACTCATAGCATCCAAATAAAAACCACTGCCCTGGCTGGTGTAGCTCAGTGGATTGAGCGCAGACTGCGAACCAAAGGGTCGCCGGTTCGATTCCCACTCAGGGCACAGGCCTGGGTTGTGGGCCAGGTCCCCAGTGGGGGCCACGTGAGAGGCAACCACACACTGATGTTTCTCTCCTTCCTTTCCCCTCTCTCTAAAAATAAATAAATAAAATCTTTCAAAAAAAAGAAAAAAGAAAACCAGAAAGCCTTTAGACCTTTCTAGAAGTCTGTGGACAGCCATGCAAATTTGGTCAAAACTAGCCAGTTATTTTCTGCCATCATACAATCCCTCAACAAGCAGAGAAAATTTGAGACCATAAAAAACTTGTTCACCTCTTCATGGTTTTAGAGTCTGAATCAGTTTATAAACTACCCCATAAAAAGAAAAACCAAAATTAAAGAAACTTAAACATTAAGGCCTAGTCATGTGGCTCAGTTGGTTAGGTGTCCCACAAAGCAAAGGGTAGTAGGTTCTATTCCCAGTCAGGGCACATGCCTAAGTTGCGGGTTCAGTCGCCATTCAGGTGCTTGCAAGAGGCAACTGACCAATGTTTCTCTCTCACATTAATGTTCTCTCCCCCTCTTTCTCCCTCCCTTTCCCTTTCTCTAAAATCAAATAAATAAATTCCTAAAAAATGCCTGAATTATTGTGCAAACCAAAGCCATGTACAGAAGGCACGTACCAAGTTCATAAGCTGGAAAATCTCATCAAAACACCATGTGAGGTGAACACATCTCTGGAATTGGTAGATACTTCAAGGCAAGCTTGAGTGCAGAACTCATGACATTCCCTGGGTCAACAGAGGACCCAGTCCATGTCCAAATTACTAATAAAGAGAAAGCTGACTTCCTGAGGGCTCCAGTCATTTTTATTTTGCTACAACATTCATGAGACCAGAGTTCAGCTTCCCTGAGCACATTAGGATGTTGAATGATGCACACTCTGTGGACCTGCACTGTGGTAAACGTGAAAGGACTACAGCCACAGAATGCAGCTGCACAATAAACCTAGAAGGAGCCTTGGACAAGTCAGAAAGTGCGACATATTTACAAACACTTCCCATATAACTGAAAATGACCGGAAATTTCCACACTGTGCATATTCACATGTAAAAGTTTCAATTCAAACAGATGTCTCTTCAAAGAATTTCCTCTGGGTTGTTACACTGAACAGAAAATTGCACATTGCCAGCACACTTAAGGCTTTTCTCTAGTGTGAGTTCTCAGATGATTATGAAGTTTGGAACGATAGATGAAAGATTTCCCACATTCACTGCACTTATATGGCCTTTCTCCAGTGTGAACTCTCTGATGATAATGAAGTTTAGACCTACTGATAAAAAATTTCTTACATTTACTGCATTCATAAGGCCTTTCTCCTGTGTGAAATCTCTGATGATAATGAAGTTTAGAATTACTGATAAAAGATTTCCCACATTCATTGCACTCATAAGGCCTTTCTCCAGTATGACGTCTCCAGTGGAGACTGAATTGGGAACTATCCCTAAATGACTTTCCACATTCGCTGCACTCATAAGGCCTTTCTCCTGTGTGACCTCGCTGATGATAACGGAGGGCAGAGCTCGTGGTAAAAGATTTCTCACATTCACTGCACTTATAAGGCCTTTCTCCTGTGTGAACTCTCTCATGGCAACGTAGAGTGGAACTAGAGGCAAAAGATTTTCCACACTGACTGCATTTGTAAGGCTTTGTTCCTGTGTGAACTCTCTGATGATAAGAGAGAGTGTTGCGACGGGCAAAAGATTTCCCACATTCACTGCACTCATAAGGCCTTTCTCCTGTGTGCACTCTCTGATGATTACGAAGATATTGGCGGGACGTAAAAGATTTCCCACATTCACTGCATTCATAAGGCCGTTTCCCTGTGTGAATTCTTTGATGACAACGAAGGCTATGGTTCTGGGTAAAAGATTTGCCACACTCACTGCACTCATAAGGCCTTTCTCTTGTATTAACTTTCTGATGATAACAAAAGCTTTTGTTCCAGGTAGAAGATTTCCCACATTCACTGCAATCACTAGGCCTTTTTCCTATGTGAACTTTCTGATGATAATGGAGGCTTTTGATCCAGGCAAAAGACTTCCCACATTCACTGCACTCATAAGGCCTTTCTCCAGTGTGAAGTCTCTGATGACAACGAAAGTTATAAATCCTGGTAAAAGACTTCCCACATTCACTGCACACATAAGGTTTTTCTCCCGTGTGAACTCTCTGATGACACTGAAGGGCATAGATCCAGGTAAAAGATTTCCCACATTCAGTGCACTCATAAGGCCTTTCTCCTGTGTGAACTCTCTGATGACAATAGAGGGCAGAGCCAGTGGTAAAAGATTTCCCACATTCACCACACTCATAAGGCTTTTCTCCTAGGTGGCTTCGCTCATGATACTTAAGGTTGCAGCGACGATAAAAAGACTTCCCACATATACTACACACATACGGCTTTTCTCCTGTGTGAGTTCTCTGGTGTCGAACAAGTTTCCCCCTATCATTAAAGGATTTCCCACACTCGCTACACCCATAAGGCCTTTCTTCTGTGTGAGATTTCTGGTGTCGAACCAGTTTCCACCTGTTGTTAAAAGATTTTCCACATTCACTGCATTCATAAGGTTCTTCTCCAGTGTGAACTCTCTGAGATTGATTAAACACTGGGCTATGACTAAATGACTGAGTACATTCACTGCACATGTAATTGTTTTCTGCATTTTCCTGTCCCTCAGGATGAATGACAACAGATTTGAGGCTCAAGGATTTTCCACATTTGCTGCACTTGTGCTGCCTTGCTCCAGTATGATTTTTTTGATGCTCATGGAGGGTTGAGGTTTCACTAAAGGATTTTCCACTTTCACTACGCACATGGAAACTTTTTCCAGTGTGGGCTCGGCAGTGTGTGACAAATGAGGATTTGTATTTGAATGTTTTTCCACATTCACTGCACACAAAACACTGTCTTCCAGTATGGACAGTCTGGTCCTGAAAAAGTGTGTGTTGGGGGTTAAAGGCTTTCTTGCCTTCCCCCAAAGTGTAAAGACTTTTTCTGCTTTGTAACGCTGTTTCCCACTGGGTGCCTGTGTTTGGCTCCTTCACTTTATGGGTGTTCTGTTGCTTGGCATGTCCTGAGCTGGCCAGGAGGTCCTTCTCAACCTCGTCACAGGTAAAGAGCTTCCCTGACAGGTGGATTCTGCAGCTCTTCACAAATGAGGCCCTGTCCACACTACTTCTGAAGGGTTTCTCGCCTATATGCTGCTCCCGGTACTGGTGACACTTGGCACTGAAATGAAATCGTTTTGCACATGCCCCGCACCTCAGCAGTGTCGGGTTCTGTTGTGTTCCATGTTGCTCAAACAAGCTGAAAATATCTCTCAAGACTGGTCCACAACCCTCACAGGGATGGCTCTTCTGGGAGGATGAAGCTGCCTTGGCATTCCTTGCCTGAGACACCCGTACACAAACGTTCAGTTCAGTGGGTGCCTCCACATCCTCTTCTCCACAGCAGCAACCTGAACAAAAATCAATCAATCAATCAATCAATCAATCAATGCTGGAGAATTACTTGTTGACTACAGAAAGGAGAGAACCGCATGACACATATTCTCATGTCACATGTAGGCATGAATGCATAAAATCTTTTTCAAAACAAGGATGTTCAATTGAAGAACTGGCTTACTGTTTTGTTACTGGGCTTGTAAGTCACAATAAAATGGAAACCCCTCCAGGGGAAGGACACTCGGACAGGGTATGACACACAGAAGAGAGGCAGGGCTTACAATGAATCTCCTCTGCCAACAGCTTCCTGCACATCCTTCTCTGCTGCTGACGCGAGGCCGGGTAGAACCATGCATATGTAGTCCATTACTATCCAACTGCAAGATATTAGCTGCTGTACAAGGTCAATAATAGAGGTGTAAACGTCTCAGAGCACAACACCTGAGTGTGAATGTTCAAGAATATTACAAAAGAGGGACAAGAAAGTGGGTAAAATGTGGGATCAACAGAAATGGAAATATCCCTGGGGCTGGAAACTGTAATGGAAGTGACGAGTAGTAGAAATGCCAAGTCAGCAAAGTGTCAAAGCTGGAATAGGAGCCCTGGCCTTGTAGCTCAGATGATTAGAGCATCGTCCACATAAGCCAATGATGTGAGCTTGATCCCAGGTCAGGGCACATACAAGAAACAACCAATGGCCTGGCTTACGTGGCTCAGTGGATTGAACACTGGCCTGTGAACTGAATGTGCTGGTTTGATTCCAGTTCAGGGCACATGACTGGTTTGTGGGCCAGGTCCCCAGTTGGGGGTGTACATGAGGCAACCGACTGCTATTTCTCCCACAAATCTGCAAGCCAAGATACTTTACTAGCAAAGCTCTCCTTCAGAAACGAAGAAGAGACACTTTCCCCAAAGAAAAGCTGAGGGTCTTCATCACTACTTGCCCTACCCCACAAGAAATGCTCCAGCAAGTTGTTCAAGTTGAAATAAAAGTGCACAAATTAGTAACATGCAAACATAAAATACGCAGGTA
>VMDR010004714.1:0-57484 GCA_007922815.1 Macrotus californicus
TATGTGTGTGTGTGTTGATATATATACACATGGGTTTGTACCAGACCAGAATTTGAAATGAGAAAACACCAAGCTGTTTTCTATAAAATGCCTCTCTCTAGTCACAAAAGAAAAAAATAACTTAAGATTCAAAGACTCTAGAATGGTATTTAAAGAATACCTAATTAGGATGATGAAATCAGCTAAGGACATAAAACATTGTGTTTAATAAAACTATAGGTACAAGATTCTAAAAGAGACAAAGAAGTTATTTAATTACATCCAATGAAATATTTGCCTAGTGAAGATATCATTCATTTTGGAAGAGAATATAAAGGTTGCCATTAGATGGAAAAGCCCAGAAAAAGTCACTGATCATGAGAAGACCCAGTCCCATGGAGTTCTTTTGGTTGCAGATAAAATGAGTCATCCCAGACACAATCTGTTGGGTGGGAAAGAAGGTGCAAATTCCCTCTAGTGGAGAATGCCCCAAACTTTTCCCCAAATACGCTTTTATTGAGATCGGTATGTGCAAGGGTATATAGCATACATGCATAGCTCATCAATCAATGTCAATGGGCTATAGTGATAGAAAGCAGATATTATCTATGAATAACAATTGAAAGAACACAGAGATCTGCCTCAGGTCAGGGTCTGTTAGACATACTGACACCAAATGGTGATAAGGCATGATTCATGAGCTCAGGAGTTCACTCCTCTATGCTTTGAGCTTAAACATCTGCTTTATATTAACAGGGCTATACAAAGCAAAGCATGCCTCAAAGGGTTCAATGCATTCTTCAGGCCTGATTTCCCATGGGAACCCCTGGTGCTAGCATTGGGTCATGCCTGCCTCCTGCATTCCCGGTGTTCAGGTCAAGACTTACAGGCCTCTTTCAAGGCCTTCCTTGCATGGGGCTACAGTCTCTGATACCACACAAAGTGGTCCCAGACATGATCACACAAGTCATCTTTCAACAATATTTCAGTATCATTTCAAACAATTAAATTATATCATTATTTTCCATGATAATATAATTTTTGCTGTATCACACTTTGCAAAATACGTATTTTCTCATCTTAGTGACTAGATACACTGACAGTAGAGTTTTAGCATAGTTAAATATAAATAAATGATCTAAAGTCATACACATAAAATAAATAACAGACACAAGATTATGTTGCAGAATGTCAACCACAGCAATAATAGGTGGAAGAAAAAACCAATTAGAGACACAGACCAATAGAACAAAGCACTTACTTAAATATGTGCCCCACATTTTAAATAAAGATCCTTAGCTATAGGTAGAATTGATTTTAGTTTTATGATATTTATTAGTAATTCTGTTCCCCAAAAGTAGGTTTCACTAAGAAAATGATGCTTTTGGAAAAAATCTCAATAATGTGCCATTTATAAAAGACACACTTAAAACAGATCTAAGCTAAAAGATTAAAAGCTTGAATAATATAGCTCCTAAAGTATAGAAATTATTTTTAAATGTATTTTGTCACTTAAGAGTTCATCATAAATTCAAAAATTGTA
The DNA here is from genome assembly GCA_007922815.1 of Macrotus californicus. Taxonomy (NCBI): domain Eukaryota; kingdom Metazoa; phylum Chordata; class Mammalia; order Chiroptera; family Phyllostomidae; genus Macrotus; species Macrotus californicus. The sequence continues at coordinate 1,523 of VMDR010004714.1, forward strand.
AAAGTTACCTAAATATTTATTTCCTCTCTGAAAAGCTGTGCTAATGAAACTCCGAAAATAATGAAATATTTTAACCATTTTTGCATTAGATATTATAATATAGTCACATAAAGAAAGAATCTGGCCTTTGGGAGTTATAATTCTTTTAAAATCTTGCTCAGATGTCATTCCTGAGACAAGTGGCATGTAATGACTGAAGTTTTAATAGCCATTCATACTTGGAATTTTTTATGCACTAATAATACTTGGAGTAAAAATGAGCAGCATTTTCCAAATATAATAACTCAGAAATAAATGGAGACATTGTACAAATATTTCATTTTTGAAAATCACCTTGGGCTGAGTCAAACCACGGAAAATTTTAGCTCAAAGGAAAATTCTTCCTCTCCCCACTCCCCCTAAAATATCACAGGGATGTGAAAACGGGATTATAATGGAAGCTGCCTTGCAACATTAACTGCAATGTTCATTCCCCTAAAAGCCATAATTCATGGCTGTTCTACAGCCTTTTTCTTTCAGCAATTATGCATATTAGATGAAAGTTTGAATACATAAAAACTAAATGCTGATAGAAGACCAAGCCTCACAAAAGACAAATTTACTTGAGTAGTTTGCACTGAAGGAAAATGTGAAAGCTAACTAGCCTGCCCAAGTCCCAGGTATCCCTGGTCCAAGGGACTGGGGAAAGCATGAAAACTCCAATCATGGGGCACTGCACAGGACTTTCTGCCTGGGATCCCTCAGCAACCCATTGGCTGCCAGTTCCATCACTAGGAGACAGCACCTTCCGTGAGAGGCGGATGTGAGAACTTACCAGCTCTCCGGGTCTCCAGGGAATTCAAGGCAAAAGTTGCTCTCCTACATAGACAAACTGCTATGAAGAATACTCAAAATCACTTCTTGTTTTCTTTTTCTCTTCTCCCTGTCTTGTTCTGAGATTCATGGAATAACATGAAGAGCACTTGCACCATGCTATTTTAATCATCCGTGAATTTTCAAAATTTAGGACAGAGTCTGGCCCTTGATTAAACATTAGCTGAGGGAAAAACAGAAAGATCTCTGTTTCTCATTAGAAAGTCCTGTTTCTCATTAGAAAACTTGTGTCTCCTCTTGTCTCTTCTACATGACTGGGCTTTGTGATGCTGGACAAGATACTTAAACTCTACACATCAGATACTTCACCTAAGAAACAGAAATGAAAATACCTACTCACAGCCCTGTCTTTAGGCAATCATGAGCTAATGTGTATAAACTCCCTAAGCACAGTGATTGGCCTGTATCACCGTTCTGTAATTATTTGTTCAATCTACTATAGAATTGTGGATGACCATAATCCCAGACTTACAGATGACCAGATGAAGGAAGAAGGACAGGTAATACTTAATATGAGGGCTAAGGATTGCTCTAGTTGTTTTTCTCCTACTTCTAACAACAGGCCCAGACCAAATGCATCCTTGACTTCTCCAGGAAGAATTACTGCCAACGTTCATGGCATTCCAGATTTATGTTTTGACGTACATCTTTAAAATGAGGCCTGTGACCATTTATAAATGGGAATTCTAATAAGAAGCCCAGAAGTATTACCAAGGAATATGAAATGTATTTGTATAATTTACAGACTTATACTAACCCTCCAAGCAAGTGGCATAAATTTTAAAATCTGAAAGGAAAACAAGACACACACACTCACACTGAACTTACTGTGCCCCTCACTATCAGAAAAATAAATCAGCCAGCAACTTATGCTCTGTACCTAGAGTGTGCAGAAGATATGAAGAACAATGGGCACAATTTGTCCTCAGAAAATGTATAATTAAGATTAAAGCACTGCAGTAAAACTAAAGAAGGAAGTGTATTCACCACTAAGCACGCAGTGAGGATGTTGGTAGCCTGACAGCCCTCTCAAAAGTAGCCTCCTCACCTGACTTTCTATCTCCTCGTACCATTTTTTCTTCTCTTTATTTTTTCTTATTTTTTCTCTTCTCTTCTTTAATTTATCACTATCTGTAACTATCTGGTTCGCCTTCTGTTAATTGTTTTTCTCCACAAGGTTAGAGATCTGTTCTCTGTTATTTATAGGGATTATTAACTGGTACACAGTATATATAATATATATGTGCTGAATTTATGGATTCTTTGTTCTTAAATCTATTACCTGACCCAGAGATCCCAACTTAGGTGACAGACAAGACCAGATCAGGAATTACTTGAATTTTTTCAGCAAAAAATCATTCATTCTTCTTCCATAATCTTCTTCCTACCAGTTAATATAATTCCAAAGATATTAATGAGGCACTTACGTTAATGAAACTCACAGTCCCTTCAGAAATGTATTCAGCTAAAGAACTACCTGCTCTACACTGCAATTAGTGAGACAAGGAAAATACATAAAAAGGAGAGGTGGCACCCGCAAGGATAGTTATCTCTTGGGAAAATCAGAGAAGGCTTCTAAAAGGAGGTAGTACCAATCTGGGTTTTAAAGAAAGAATGGGAGGACCCACAGAAATGGGAATCCCAGGCAGAGGTAATAACCTGTATAAATACAAAACAGCAAGATTGGGTCAAATGCATGAGCACTAGGTTTAGAGACAGAAGATCTTAGTTAAATTTCTGGATTCTCACTTATAGTTGTTAGCACTGTATCAGTTACCTGTCAGTACAGTAATACCACATAACCAGCAACCACACAACATCAGCGGCATACGACAGAAAGTATGTCTGTAGCTCACATGCTTGTCTGGTCTGGCTGACCTAGTCTGTGCTCACTTACATATTTGGGAGTCCGCTGGCTGTTGGCTGATCTGGGGGGGCTTCAGTACTTGCTGGGGGATTTGGCTCTGCTCCACATGGCTCATCTTCCTGCAGGCTAACCCAGACATGGCCTTCCATATGGTGGCAGAGGGCTATAGCACAAGTAGAAACATGTAAGCACGTTCCCAAAACTGCTTACATCTTGTCTGCTAACATTCAAATAACAAAGATAAGTCACCTGGCCAGGACCAGAGTTAGAGAGGGAGGGCACTTACGGTCACTTGGCAAAAGGTGTGAATCAAACAGGGGAGATGAATTGGGCCCATTAATATGATCAATTAATTGTACCCATTTAATCTCTCTAGAGTTTGTTTTCCTATTTGGTTAAGTGGAGAACACAATTGCTCCATCTTTTTTATTTTTTTATTTTTTAATTACATTGGGCATTCAATATTATTTGTTATATTAATTTCAGCATACTAATGGTTAGTATAGAGCATAGTTGCTAGACATTTTTTGTAATTGACTAAGTGGTACCTTCAATAATTCTAGTATTTACTGGCATCATACACTGTTTGTTTGTTTGTTTTGTCTCTGCACATTTCTCACCATCTTTTTTTAAAAACATTATTTACTTAATTTTAGAGAGAGGGCAAGGGAGAAAGAGAGGGGGAGAAACATCAATGTGTGGTTGCTTCTTGCACGTCCCCCACTAGGCACCTGGCCTGCAACCCAGGCATGTGCCCTGACTGGGAACCAAACTGGTGACCTTTTGGTTCACAGGCCGGCACTCAATCCGCTGAGCCACACCAGCCAGGGCCATAGTTATTTTAATATTATTGACTATACTCCCTATGCTATGCTTTACATCACATGACTATTTGGTAACTACCAATTTGTACTTCCTAATCCCTTCACTTTTTCACCCATCTTCCCAAAACCCCTCCCAACTAGCGGCCCTCAGTTTGTGCTCTATGAGTCTGACCATTTCTTCATCTTGACATCCCAGGGTTATTGGGAGGAAATGTATAGAAGGTGATTTTTAAGTTCTTTAGCTGAAAAATCTTAGACAAAATTATTATGAAAATCTAAGAGATCAGTATTCCTCTGTGGTTTGCATACCAGCTAGCCATACATTTAGACAAAACATTAGTTCCTTAGACAAAACTTTAGTCTCAGACAAGGCTAGTTCATCTTTCAGGCTGTAATCTAAAAAGAACATGTAAATACCAAATTGAGCTCCTTCGAAAGTGAGGTGAGCTCAACAATACTCGTGATAACCACTAAAATACCAATGACGGCTACTTTTAGCATCAAGGTGAAAAAGAGATACTATAATGTTTCATGCCATAAAGCTTCAGTGCGTATTCTACAGTGAGGTTCATGAACTTCTTGTGACATTAAATAAATAAATATTTATTTAAAATGTAAAACTTTTGAAAAAGTTTCCTAAAGTGAAACCAGTTATTTTTTATATAATTTTCTTGTCTACAATTCAGACATTGACCTGGACCTCCAGAGTCGCTTCTGTCCAGTTTTCATCCTTAAATATCTGTAAAGTCATAGGTTTTTAAATTTTATTTTTATTTTCATTATTCATGTAATCTCAAGGGTCCAGGAAATGAGGTTCTTGTTCCAGCTTTGCCATAATTGAATTTTTGGCCTTGGGCAAGTCACTTAACCTTGATCAACTCTAGTTTCTTCATCTGAAAATTAAAGATTATGAATTAAATAGTTCAAACCTAACCAGATTTAACATTCTGTAATTCTAAGAAGAAATGGTCCGTTTACAAATGAGCCAACTTGAAATAAGTCAGTCAGAGAAAGACAAATACTGTATGGTTTTACTAATATGTGGAATCTAAAAAACAAACAAAACGTAAACAGAGTCATAGAAACAGAGACCAAAGGGGTGGTTACCAGAAAGGGTAGGGTGGGAAGATTGGCAAAAAGGGGAAGGGGAATATAACCAATAATATTGTGGTAAGTTTATACAGTGACAAATGATTACTGGAATTAGTGGGGTGATTACATGGTAAAGTATAAAAATGTCAAATCATTATTGTACACCTGAAACTAATATAACCAATATAAGGTTGTATATCAACTATACTTAAATTAAAACTCAACAAACAAAAGAGCATGAGCAAAAATGAGAATAGTTAAATCAGGGTTTAGTAAGTACACAAATTTTTAAAATCAATTTTTAGTTTAAAATATTGTATTACTTTTAATGTATACTGATGCAACAGATGATTTTAAAACAACCAAATAACCTCCACTTAACCCAAGTGCCCATTAATAGACAAGTGGATAGAAAAGTGGTGGTGCATATACACAAAGGACTATTATTCAGACATAAAAAAAGAATAAAGCCTTACCATTTGCGACAACATGGATGGACCCAGAGGGTATTATGCTAAGTGAAATAAGTCAGTCAGAGAAAAACAAACACCACATGATTTCACTTACATGTGGAATCCAAAGAACAAAATAAATGAACAAACAAAGTGAAACAGACTCATACACGCAGAGAACAGACTGATGGTTGCCAGAAGGGAGGAGAGTTGGATGAAGAAGGTGAAGGGATTGAGAAGTACAAATTGATAGTTACAGAATAGTCACAGGGATATAAAGTACATCACAGGGAGTATAGTCAATAATATTGTGACATCTGTGCATGGTACCAGGTGTGGCCTGGAGATATCGAGGGGAACACTTTGTAAGACAATGATTGTCTGACCGCCATGCTGTACGCCTGAACCCAATACAAAATAATACTAACTATAAACTGTAATTGAAAAATAAAATGTAAAAAGTAGCTTCCACTTACAATTATTTTTTAGGCCAATGAGATACATTTAACTTTTTTTTTTTAATGCATGCTTTTAAACTCAGGGTAAATTAATCAATATCATGAGTTTTTAGGTTCTGAGTCAACTTTCACTTTTTCTTTCTCTACATTATGGGTGTATTCATTCATCAAACACTAAGTAAGCATGTGCAGCTATTGTCTATCTGGTCACTAGAGACAGTTCATAGATCTGCTCTTCCAACTTATACCAAGCCAGTTTCTCCATTTGAATTATAAACTCCTTATTTTGTGCATCTAGTTTGTTTGCTGTGATGATGCTCAAGACAGTGGAATCAGAACTTACATTCAAGGGAAGTTCCAGAGGCAGCCCACAAGTTCAATGTTAAGTGTGTGTGTGGCAGAGCTCCACTTAGTTGTCTCATCTTAGCCAAATTGCTTAATCTTTGCTGATCCTCGTTTTTCTCAGCGGCAAACTTTATGAATCACTGTGTGTTTTTTTATTGCTGCATGCAAAATTTCTCAGATTTGCAAAAGAAGGAGAAAGAAAATGCCTTTTTAACTTAGCTGACTGCTGCCCTCTGATGCTTGGCTCACAAAGCAAAATGCTACTTTAGTTGTGCTGCTCTTGTGATTCACTTAACGGGAGCAAATGTGCTGAACAGAAAAGAAAGATACGCAAACATCAGCTCAGCCATAAACTGATGGTCTCAAGTGGGAAAGCTGGGACAACACTATAGGCAGGCTGCCCTGGGGGAGAGGGGAGGGGAGGCATCTCCTCCTGGATGCATTTTTTCAGAATGGATGCTTGAATCTTTGAGGGCCCCTCCGTCATAACGGCATCGTCATAATGGCATCGGCACTGATTCCCTGAGCACTCTACGGCAAAGGCAGGTTGAGTATTCATCGGCAAATAAAATTATTAAAAATAGCCCAAGTCACCCCCAAGGGCTAGCCTAAGAGAAAAGTTAAGAGGAAAGGATTTCTTTCTCTTTTTTTAAATTACTTTATTGGTGTTCAATTACAGTTGTCTGCATTTTCCCCCCACCGCTCCTCCCCACCCCAGCCAATCCCACCTCCCTCCCTTGCTCCCACCCTCCCCCTTGGTTATGTCCATGTGTCCTTTCAGGAACCACTATAAAGGATTTCTCTTCTTTCTGTTACTCAGTTGTTTGTTTTTCTGTTTGATGTTTTTCTTTAGCAGCTTCTCTAAGAGGCTGGCTTCCTGGGATCCATGCTGTGGGATTATAGTCCTTTAGGCTAAACCTTCTACTGCACTTTTGCACCCAATCCACCCTGAATGAAAGCCACATTCTTTGGGACATGCTTTAATATTGAATTCCTCTGAGTTACATAATTAAATAAAAACTGGCATGAAAACAAGTTACTCAGCCACAAGGATTGAGCAGAGTTGTGCCAAAAAGCTTACATCACTAGACTGGAGGCAAATTTATAGCTGTTTTTATTCATTTGCATTTAATCAGTCCATAATTGCTGACTCTAGTTTGGGCAAGGGCCTTGCTGCCTACTCAGTCTGCAAGGACAGTACTGCTGGTGATGGGCAATGACTCGAGTGAGAAGTTTGAGTTCCACAGTACGCAGATCATTTTCCCCCTTGAAGTTTTTGGCTGGATAGCAAGTCAATTATATAAACAATGGCCAGGGTTATTCTGATGCCATGAGCTTGAAGGAACCCTTCCTTTTCCTGCCAGAGATTCTGGCCTCAGCTGACCTGGTTCAGGCCCCATTTCTGTTATTTGCAGTGGTAGAATCACACCTTTAGAGGGATCTTAGTTCTAAAGTGATTGCATTATGATCACAAATACCTTTGAAAATCTCATTAAGGCAACACCTTACATGAGCTGGATTCTAGAGTCAGCTGGTAAGTGAGTTGAACAATGACTCCAACAGCATAGGCTGAAGAGCCTGGGAAAAGTTGTTATTTCATGCCTCTGAGCTTCGTTTCCCCCATCCATAACTGGAGTTATTAATGGAAGCTACCTCATCAGGGTATAGGAAGTCTGAAATGACTTGATGAATGTGGAGAGTCGTGCATTATCATTAGCACAATAAATCATAGATACTAGTATTAACAGCTCATTAGGAGCTAATTAAGCCCCTGTAATTGGCTGTTGGGCTACAGGTACAATGACTAAGCTCTTTTGGATTAAAGAGCTGAGTCAGTGTCCCAGCAGTTAAAGGAATAGCTGGTAAAGCAGAGAACTGTTATAAGGTGTACTGTAGAGGTCAAGAACACACACAAGAGAGCCACAAAGGCTGCTCACTCCTGTCATTTACTGGCTCCCTGGGCTTAGATCACTTAGGTGCTCTGTGCCTCTGGATTCTCACCTATAAAATGCACATAGTGATAGAATCAGCCTCGTAGGATTGTCGTAAGAATTTAAAAAGTTAATATGTCCAAAACATTTAAACAATGCCTGGCACAGAGTGAGCTACATTGTCATTATCATCACTATTGAGATTATTATTATTCTATGCTTCTTTGTTTGGAAATACCAACAGTAGTATCCATAGCAAAACACCTAGTCTGACATAGAAGGGGGGAACAGACTTAGCACTACAGGATCATGCAACATAAAATGGGGTTTGAAGGGGATGTTGAGTAAGACAATTGGAAGGTTCTCAGTGAACTGAAAAGGAGAGGCTGCCCCAGAGGAAGAGAATAAGACATTGACAGCAGGGTCAGAGAAGCAAAACAAAATGACTTATGTGAAAAAAGAAGGGGAAGACGAAACAAAGGCATGGATAGCACATTGGTAGCAGAATAATGAGAATTCCCCATAGAAAGTCTGTAACTCTTTGACTTGCTCTCTACGGTGTCTAAAGACTAGACACTGTAAGGACCACGATGACAGGCTCTCCCCATGTTCTCCTACGCAGGAGACAGGAAGACACCCAGGACGTTGAGAGGCCTAGTAAATGAGTGCTGCAGGGCCATTTCATGGATGTGGCTGAGCAAATTTAATCCAGGAAATTATTTTTAGAGAAGGAAATAAAGACTGGAAGCTTACAGTTTCATAAAGAGTAGATGGGAAAGTGTTGTTCAACATAACATTGTAAAGAAGAAATAAAGAACAATTATTTTTATTAGCCATATTCATTTAGGGAGGGGAACATTCAATAGAACTACATCTGGGCCCAACTGAGGGTTTTTCAGGCTCACCTGTGCACTATCTCTGTGACCTGGAGCAAGTCCCTTCTTTACCTTTGTCATCATGGGCCTAAATCTGGAGGCCGACAAAGTTCAGACCCCTCCTATGTGCCTTTTGCCTGAGCAATTTATTTAAACACAAGCCTTAGTTTCTTGTGTGTGGAAGCTAGAAATGATAATAAATATCTCATAGTGTTGTTGTGAGGCTTGAATTAGATAATCTATGTTAAGGTTTTAGTACAATATCTGACACATGGGGAGCTACCTTGCCTTTGCCAGTGTGGCTCAGTTGGTTAGAGCATCATCCCATACAACAAAAGGTTGAGGTTTTGATTCCTGGTCAGGGAACATACCTAGGTTATAGGTTCAAACCCTGGTCAGGGTGTGTATGGAAGGCAACCAATCGATGTTTCTCTCTCACATTGATCTCTCTCTCTCTCTCTCTGCCCCCCCTTCCTCTCTCTCTAAAATCAATAAACATACTAAAAATTAAAAAAAGAACCTACTTGAATTATTATATATAAAAATAAATGAATAAACTAAGTGATCTCCAGCTATTCATCTTTGCTCTAGCCTGGACTTGCAAGGGGGGGGCGGTAGGAGGGAGAAGCAGGGCTCAGCCCTCCAATAGCCACCCCAAAACTGTTGGATACTCAGCACAAGCTCTTGCCTCCTATGGGAGCCAAGATGAATGTGCTTATTTTAGGGAGCTTGGCCAATCTATCTAGCTCGTTTTTTACCGTCAATGAATAGAACACAGAAACTATCAGACTGCTTGTGCCTGGTGAGTGGAATAATATGCATGAATGAGATTGTAAACAGCACAGTTCAAACGCTGCTGATTTTGCTGCTGTTGCTATAACTGATAAATACCTTGTTTAAAAACCCAAAGGATATGGGCTCTTTGTCTTATTGCTTTAAGCTGGCACTAGTTGTTTGGATTAAATTGACCAATAGGCTTGAGGAATGCCTAGTTTATCTATAGCTACTCAAAGAAAAAGAATCTTTCCCCAAGGCAGTGTAAACTAGAAATTAATAGTACAAGTTTTCAGGTTTGGGGATTCAATTCATTGATCTGCCACTTTCTGATTGTGTGTGGCCTTGGACAAGAAGTTGCTTCAGCACTTCAAATGTCAGTTCCCCCTTCTTTGAAATGGGGAGAATGATATATGTACCCAAAAAGGATGCTGTGAAAATTAAATGAAGTGACAAATTTAGGAGTTTGGCACAGTGCCTGGAATGGAGCTATCCACTAAGGGTGAGCTATTACCATTATTAAAATAATGGAAGAAATAATGTAGAAAATATTATCTATATTTTCTGTCTCTAACAAAGTCTGAATCAAAAGGATAAGTAATGGAGGGAAGTGGCAAAGAAAAGAATGAGATGAAACAAGTCAGCCAGAGTATGGTTGGTGCTCAAAAACCTCAGACCTGTGGAGGCTGCTGCAACACTATCTGCCCCTGGAATTTAAAGTTAAATTTAAAATTAGTCCATGCAGCATACATGCTTAATTTAAAATTTTGTAACCAGAGCTTTCCTATAACTTGGTCCTAGAAAGAAACAAAGGACTCAGTAGTCAGGACCTCCTCTTGGAGGACTGAGTACTCCATGCAGCGAGAAACGAGATGTATCTCATTTCATACCAAAGCCTAAATCTGGACAGTGCCAGGAATCCTGCTAAGAGTTATCAAACCTACCTCTGGTCATTTACCTGCGAAGGTGGAATCTCTTAAGTGACTGATGGGATTTTTTGAATATATTTTATTGATTATGTTATTACAGCTGTCCCATTTTTTTCTCCCCTGTATTCCCCTCCACCCTGTACCACACCCCCACCATCATTCCCCCACCTTAGTTCATGTCCATAGGTCATACATATAAGTTCTTTGGCTTCCCCATTTCCCATACTATTCTTAACCTCCCCCTATTTTGTACCTACCAGTTTTGCTTCTTATTCCCCATACATTTTCCCCCATTCTCCCTCCTCCCTCTCTCCGCTGATAACCCACCATATGATCTCCATTTCTGTGATTCTGTTCCTGTTCTACTTGTTTGCTTAGCTTGTTTTTGTTTCTGTCTTTTTAGGTTCAGTTTTGATAGTTGTGAGTTTGTTGTCATTTTACTTTTCATATTTTTTTTCTTCTTTTTCTTAGATAAGTCCCTTTAATGTTTGATATAATAAGGGCTTGGTGATGATGAACTCCTTTAACTTGATTTTATCCAGGAAGCATTTTATCTGCCCTTCCATTCTAAATGATAGCTTTCCTGGTTGGAATAATCTTGGATGTAGGTCCTTGCCTTTTATGACTTTGAATACTTCTTTGAGCCCTTTCTTGCATGCAAGTTTTCTTTTGAGAAATCAGCTGATAGTCTTATGGGAACTCCTTTGTAGGTAACTCTTTGCTTTTCTCTTGCTGCTTTTAAGATTCTCTCCTTATCTTTCTTCTTGGGTAATGTAATTATGGTGTGTCTTGGTGTGTGTTTCCTTGGGTCCAAGTTCTTTGGGACTCTCTGAGTTTCCTGGACTTCCTGGAAGTCTATTTCCTTTGCCAGTTTAGGGAAGTTCTCCTTCATTATGTTTTCAAATAATTTTTCAATTTCTTGCTCTTCCTCTTCTCCTTCTAGCATCCCTATGATTTGGATGTTGGAACGTTTAAAGTTGTCCCGGAGGTTCCTAAGCGGCTCCTCAGTTTTTTGAATTCTTGTTTCTTCATTCTGTTCTGGTTCAATGTTTATTTCTTCCTTCTGGTCCAAATTGTTGATTTGAGTCCTGTGGGAGGAACTCCATCCAGCAGAATTGTCCCATCCACCGCAGATGAGAAATAAGTCGTCCCGGATACAATCTTGCTATTTTGGCAGGAAAGGGGGTGGCAATTCCTTCTAGTGGAGAATGCCCTGAGCCCTTCTCTCAAACAGCTTTTATTGGTAATGGTATGTGTAGGTGTATACAGCATACATGCATAGTTCATAAATCAATGTCAAAAAGACTATAGTCATACAAAAACAGATATTATCTACAGATAACAATTGAAGGAACACAGAGATTTGTCATAGGTCAGGGTCTGTTAGTCATGCTGACACCAGAGGGTCTTTAAGATGTGTTTCATGAAATAAAGAGTTTACTCCTTATGCTTTGAACTTAAACATCCAGTTTATATCACCAGGGCTATACAAAACAAAGCAGAGCAAGATTCAAAGGATACAACGTATTTATCAGGCCTGATTCCCACGGGAACCCTCCATGTTAGAGTCAGGTCACATCTCCCACCTGCATTATCTGATTTTCCAGGGAGACTTACTAGCCCCTTTCAGGGCTTGCTCTCGTAGGGCTACAGTCTCTGAAACCACACAGAGCAGACCCCAGCAGAGTCCCAGTTTCCTTCACATCACTGTTGGTTTCCTGTACATTTTCCTTTAATTCACTTTTCATTGCCTTCACTTTTTCCTCTATTTTGCGACCATATTCAACCATTTCTCTGAACATCCTGATTACCGGTGTTTTGAATTCTGCATTTGTCAGGTTGGCTATCTCTTCATCACTTAGTTGTATTTTTTTATGGAACTTTGATCTGTTCTTTCAATTGGGCCATATTTTCTTGCCTCGGCCCGCCTATCACGTGGTAAGGGGTGGAGCCTTAGCTATTCACCAGGGCGGAGCAACCCACGTCACTGCATTGTGGTGCTGTTATGTGGGGGAAGGGTCTGAGAGGGAACAATGCTGCTTGCTCAGCTCTCAGCAGGCTTTCAGTCACGTCTGTTGCTACACACAAGCAAGTTGGGCCCTTCTGGTGCTGATTCCCAGGTGAGTGGGTTTATGTACATTCTAGGACCCTGTGAGTCTCTCCAACGAACTCTCCTATGAGGCAGGGAGTTTCTCCTGCTACCTCAATCCCCACAGGTGTTTTCAGTCAGAGGTTTTGAAGCTTTATTTTCCCAGCATTGGAACCCTAAGTTGCTTGGTCTGTCTCAATCCCCAGTTGTTCCTCCCAGTTTATCCCCACACAAATGTGGGACCACCCGCTACACCAGTCACCACATTATCCAGTCTTCCAGCCACCACCTTGCCAGAGTCCTCTCTACCCCAACTGCCCATCTCTGTCCCTGTCCTTCCTACTGGTATGAGTGAATGTTTCTTCTCTAACTCCTTGGTTGTTGGACTTCCATACAGTTCAATTTTCTGGCAGTTCTGGTTATTTTTTGTTTTTAAATTTGTTGTCTTTCTTTTGGTTGTGCAAGGAGGCAAAATGTATCTTGACCAGAAGTGAGACTTTTAAACAGAGAGGAGAATTTGACATAATGGGAGTTAAGGAAATAATTAGATCAATATTGTCTATGCCAGGGGCTGGCAAACATTTTCTGTTTGGGCCAGATAATAAATATTTTAGGCATTGTGAAACCATATAGTCTCTTTCCCACCTACTCAACTCTACTGTTGTAGTGTAAAAGCAGCCATAAACGGCATGTAAGTGAATGGGCATGGCTGTGTGCCAATAAAACTTGATTTACAAACACAGGTGGCAGGCTGGATTTGGCCCATGGGGCATAATTTGTGGAGCCTTAGCCTATACAAGGGATTTGGTGCAATGACTCAAGTTGTCAGAATGACCTGGGCCAAACCTCCCATAAATCAAATCATGATGTCAAAAGGTGTGCTGACGAGAGATTAGCTGACCTAACAGACAGGATTTCAGACTAAAATAAAGAGAGAGACAATAAAAAGCTTAAATGTAAGTGAAGAACCAAGCTTCTGTAGAAGAAAATAAGAATAACATGGAAAAAAGAATTACAACATAAATAACTCTGTAATTCACATTGGAAACTGGGTAGGGATCAGAAACATTATTACCAGCCTCATTTTTCTATATTCTAAGGCAGCAATGTTCAACTGGTGTACCGTGGCACACTGGTGTGCCACAAGAATTTTTAAAGCATGGGAAAAGGAGTCAGGGGCACTGACCCCTTTTCCCTTAGATTGTCAAACAGAAAAATGACAACAGCCAACACAACAATAGCCATCCATTGTGAATGAATCAAAATGATACCTATTTTTTATCAGGTCAGCAACAAGTATGTTGTTTGCTGTGCTGCAGAATTTTAGTAATTAGTCTATGTGTGCTGTAAGATGAAAAAGTTTGAAAATCCTCTTCTAAGGTTCAAAGCCTGAGTAATAACTTGGAGAACACACATTTCTGTCTGCTGGGGACCATCCTAGTGTGCCTGTGGTTCCCATGTAATTATCAGTAGTGCCCCCATTTAAAGAAGTGTCCTCATTTGCAATATAAATTCAATGGCCACACCGATACTAACCAAAATGATTTTGAAATTGTAATGCAGACAGGTATATATATTTTTAAGTTATCAGGAGAACTCGGACAACACATGTCTGTAAAAGCAGAAGGTAGAGCCAGGGAAGGGTCAGACAGAGTCAGAGTCATATCTTCATGTATCACTTTCTGCTGGTTTTAAACAGCATCCCTGAATCTCAGTTCTTCATATGTAATAATAAATAAAATTAGCACTCTTGTTAGATTTTAATGTATTAGCATATAGTAAATATTTGAAAATATTACCTGTTATTTCATTATTGCTATTGTTAATGTTATTATTATATATTCAAATAGATAGATTTGTTAGGTGGGGACACAAAATTATCCTTCATGTACATAAGATTTGCCTCGAGAGGTATTCCTTGTCAGTGGAGATATTCAAGCAGAGGCTTAAGAGCACTTAATCAATATGTTATAAATAAAGCCTTTCTACTCAGTCTGGTCCATGAACCAAGGTATCAGCATCAACTGGGAACTAGTTAGAAATGTACTCTCAGGCTCCAACCTAGCCCTAATGAAACAGAATCTGCATTTTGAGGAAACTACAGGTGGCATATTTATCTTTGCTATAAAGGACTGAGGCATCAGTGGACAATTTGTGCAGGTGACTTTTAAAGTGCCTCTGAACTCTGACACCATCCTATATTATAGAGTCCATAGGTTCTAAATGAATTCCATCAGGCAAGCTAAAAATGGCCCTTTCCACCCAGTGTCAAAGAACATTACACCAGGTCCAGTGCTACCTTCCATTTACTATTTAAGTATCAATCTCAGATAAATACAGATGTAGACCTTAAGTGAACGCATTCAATATTATGGTTGTTTTTTAATCTAAAGCATCATAGTTACCCTAGAAGTAGCAGCTTAGCTTGATTATTTCCCGAGTTTGCTTCTATTTTGTTTTGAGCCATTTCTCTGCTGTCTTTCAAATGTTTATCTGACTATTCCCTGCGTAGGTGCTCTGGGTAAAGTTCAGCATTCCATTAATACCGAATAATTCACACACAAATAGATAGTTTAACCACACATATTTCCCCAAAGCCTGAAGAGGTTGATGCAAACATAAACAGAATTGGAAGAGCTGGTGAATATTTAGCTAAGACTTTAAAGAAATTCTTTTCTCTCTGGGACTTCCCGGTGATGGCTGTAATCCAGCTCAAATGCTTTAGCTCTTTGTGTACTTTTATCCCCCTTCCTTGATTCAGGCTTTCTGACGCCCCTGGCTGTTGGAATTATACACCACATGGGCACACAGGATAGGCTATGTTAGTCCATTGGGTTGTGTCCATCGCTTCCTTGATCCCTTTTCTGGTTCTGTTATTCTGTGACTGCTGGGCAGCCCATTGTTTTTTCCATTAGAAGCTCACACACAGAAATAAAAAAGACATATTGTTTTGAATGAATTAAAATAAGAATTAAAGGGAAAAATTAATTTTTAAGGGAACAGACAACATGAAGTGTGACAAAAGCATCAAACCGGTAATGTATCTAACCTGAGAGCATTTTGTGTTAATAACGATAACTTGTTAAACCAATGTTTCTCAAGCATCTAGTATGTGCTGAGCACTGTATTTGTTGCACAGTGAGGATGATGACGATGATGACAGTAATAGCAGCTATATGTCCAGGACTCATGTAGGCATGGGCTCTTGGAAACTCACAAGCTAGCAGGAAGAGCAGACATTGAACAAATATTGATAATTGCAAGTGTTATCAAGACTGTGTGAAATTGCAGGGTGCAGTGGGAGTCAGCTCAGAGTTCTCTGAGAAGAGACTTTAAGAATTAGCTACATGAAGACTATGGGGAAGAGCGATGATCAATTAAAAAGTATATACATTGGGAGAACTGAGAGAACTGGCCTAAGGTTAGAGGGCCCCAGGAAGAGCGGGGAGATAAGGTTGGAGACAAGAAGGAAGGAGCAAGATGGTACTGAACCTTAGGCCACATGAAGAATGTTTCAATTTCATTCCAAGAGCAGTGGGGAGCCATTGATAGTTGTTCAGCAGATGAGGGACATGGTCATATTTGGGCTCTAACAAGATTACTCTGACTGGATTGGAGGGGAAGAGAGGGAATGTGCAGGAACAGAAATGATGGTGGCATGGACTGGAGAGGTGGCTGCATTGTAAAACATCTCCAAGTTAGAGCAGGGTCCCTGTCAGCCTAACAAAATGCTTTCTCTCATGGAGTCAGGTTTTTTATGTTAACCCTTGAAGAACTTTCCATTCTCAAAACCTCAGAACTGTTTCCTTCCCAGGCATGAGAGCCATGCAAGGCAGATGTGGGGACCCGTGAGCAAAGGCAGCAGAAAGGCACCCAGAGGGAGAGGGCCAGTTCTCCACTGGAATTCTGAGCCTGGGCCTGCTGGCTCCTGATTCCAGCCAGTGTCTGAGAAGGAACTGATGTACTGATACACTCAGCAGGGAAAACAGGCCCAGAGTTTGTCTAGAAACACTTACAGACTGTGAAAGCATTGCCATAGCATAATGTAAGAAAATGGACTTCTAAAAGGAGTAACTTTCATATCTGAGACAAAAAAAAAATGTTTTAATCACTGACCTAAAACCCTCCTACCTGAAAAGGAGGGTTCATTTCACAAGTTTTAGGTGTCAGCTGTGTTTTTAGCCCCATTTGTGCTAAGTGGGATGACAAAGCTTTCATCTCCTTTGGGTCCAAAGAATAGTTTACGGTCAGTTATTCATCAAGCATTTTATCAAGCAACTACATGATGAAAGTCATCGGAATACAAGTTAGTTCAATGGTTTACAGTGAACTTCCAGTCCACTGAAGAAGCTGAAAGTCTCGATATCAAACTATTACACAATTATAATTAAATAGTGCTGCTGTGTTGTTTTATGAAAGAAAAGTGTGTGTACAGTGAGGGCTTTGTGAAAGGAGGATCTGGCACAGAATGCAGGTCAGGAAGGAATGACCCAGCTGAGGGTAGAAGGATGAATAAACGTTCAGCAGGTAAAGAGAGGATGAAAGAACAGTGTAAAGTTAATTTAGTAAACATGTTTAGAGCACCTGTCAGGTACCAAGCGTCCATAATGGGAACCCAAGGTACCTGTGATAAACAAATGAATGAAATATCATGAACAACCAGGTGGTGAATTCCTCTGTAATAATTGCAGGTATTTACCTTTGTGGCCCCAGTAACTCTGAGAGCTGTATGAAGTTAAGTCCTCTATGAATTTTGAGTAAGTTAGTGAGTGATTTGTTTTGCTTGTTGTAGAATAAAGTTTTAATTGAACAACAATAAAGTAATTAAAAAAAAAGAAAATACATGTCCTCAGGTAAGATAAAAAAATCATTAAATATTTTTTACTTTTCTAAAAAAAAATCATAAGGCATATTTCTGTAGACAATGTATAAATAAATAAGCACACCTGTAATTTACCACCAGTGGGACAGACGCTGCTGGTATCCTGATGCATTTTCCTCCAAGTGCATGGGTGTCTACAGATGTGATATACATGGAGGATCATAGCATTTATCATAACTATACATATTTGATTTTGATCAGACCCTACAAAAGCTTTTTATTTATTTGTTATATGAACATTCGTCTTCTTTTGTTAAATATGTTTCACAAACATACTTACACATTGCGTAACATTTTATAAATGTGTCATATAATTTAACTATTGCCGTATTGCTAGACATTTAGTGTGTGTCAACACTAATTCATCTTCAAATGTAAGTTATTTGTCACCATATTCAGTGAGTTCTTAACATTTTTGGCTTGTAAACCACTTGAAAACCTAATTATTAAAAAAATAAACCTCTGTGCTATCTCCCCCATAGAGGAAAACTACAAACACATATTTACATTAAATGTTGTCTACAGTTTTGGGAACTTTATAAATTCCATGAAGCCCATCCATGGATTCCTGTCCCCAGGGCTTCAGAACCAATGGTAACAAATATCTTAATGTGAAGCAGAACAAAAACTGCAAAAACTTTACCATAACGATTGTGGAGAAGCATCATCTCAAAAATACTGCCAATTACAGGATATTCTCCTATTTTCATAATATGGCCCAACCCCAGTTCATTCTTATATGTGAAATAATCTAAGTCTAGTTTCCACATTAACGCTTCTCTGTACCTTTCAGGGGTGATAATGTTCCATGTGCTGTGTCTTGACTGTCCCAGTGACAGAGAGCCTCTGCAGGCCACCCAGTGCACCACTCCTCACTGGGAGGTCTCGCCCCTGGAGAACTATCATATTACTGGGTCTATTCCCACTCCCCTTCTCTGTTGCTCCTAATCATCTTACATAGTATTCCATTTGAGCAAATATACAACATGAGTCAGCATTGGATAATACTTAAAGGAAAGACATCATTTCATAGTAACACCAAAAATAAATTCTACAGACTTAAAATGTAATGCAATAAGTCCTCACTTACTGTCATTGATAGGTTCTTACAACTGTGGCAAAACAATGTTAACAAAAAACAATTTTACCATAGACTAATTGATATAAACAAGAGTTAAGTTCCTATGGCATCTCATAAGCATTATAATGAAAAGACATGAACAAAACATTATTTGAGAACCTGCTGTATAGCATAAAGAGAGATGAACATAAAAGAGATATAGTCGTTGCTTTGGGTCAGGTATATTTCAGTCTCAGGATGAAAAGTTTTAAGTTGGACTTTGTCTAATTCTAACCAAGGAGGAGCACAATCTTTAATTTATTACCTTACCCAGGTACTATGTCTGATATGCAATTTATAATAATGAGGTTGATTCTACATGTCAATTTATACAGTTTCTAAAGAATTGTGAAAAGTTCTCAATAGAAAGCAGAAAATTGTTTTCTGTTTCTTTGCTTCTGAAAGATTTAACAATTACTGATGTGAAAGCTAGGATATGAAAGAACATCTCCCTATGTCTGCACATTTCTATGTGCATATTTATGCCTGCATGTGGCATAAAATTCTATATTACTAGATTTTTAATGAGTGATGGAAGAAAAAATTCTAAGACTAATTTATATTAAAGACATTTCTTTTTCTCCCTCATAGCTCCACCATCCGTCCCAAGGCTTCCGCTTTGGAACTGTCCGGGAAAGCAGTGCTGAAGATTATGTGAGGCAAAGCTTCCCAGAGATGCATGAGTACATGAGAAGGTATAACGTACCAGCCACCCCCAATGGAGTGGAGTTTCTGAAGTGAGTGTCAACCTCTTGGGTCCAAAAAGTTCTCTCTGATTCAGTGTTTGTTGTTTTTCTTTTTTAAATGACAGCTAAATGTACCCACTGTATGTTCAGTAATACCTCACACTGTGTGAGATCCAGTATGGAATAGTGTGCATTTACTTGTGTGACCTAAATTACTAGTTACCTGCATAGTGCCAAGTTGGCAGTAGATTTGCTCTAAGTGCCAGTGGGGTCATTAGTGTAGCAGATGGTGGGGGGAGTAAATGTTGGCTTGACTTCACTTGAGAAAACAATGGTGCAGAAATGATCAAACACTCAGGGAATGTGGCCAGAGGATAAAGTGTCCCAAAGCAACCCTTTCTTCCTTCACAGTGAATCTCTAAGCCAGTGGACTGTCT
The DNA here is from genome assembly GCA_007922815.1 of Macrotus californicus. Classification (NCBI taxonomy): domain Eukaryota; kingdom Metazoa; phylum Chordata; class Mammalia; order Chiroptera; family Phyllostomidae; genus Macrotus; species Macrotus californicus. The sequence continues at coordinate 21,157 of VMDR010004714.1, forward strand.
CCTCTTTTCACAAAGAAGTGGGAGTTTTCTTAGAGATCTCCTGTACAAAAGAAATAAGATAAAAAGCAACAATCCCATGCCTGTATCCTTCTCATCAGAATTTATGAGAAGTAGCCCTGGCTGGTGTGACTTAGTGGACTGAGCACTGGCCTGTGAACCAAGGGGTCACTGGTTCGGTTCCCAATCAGGGCACATGCCTGGGTTGCGAGCCAGGTCCCTAGTAGGGGCACATGAGAGACAACCACACATTGATGCATCTCTCCCTCTCTTAAAAAAGAAAAAGGAAAAAGAAAAGAATTTATGAGAAGCACTCCCATCTCAATGGCAGGGTATTGGAGGCTATAATTCAATGAGACAGAATACAAAGGAGTGTGGTGCATCTGTGGATCTGCTCATCTGGCTGGCCTGAGAAAAAGGATGGAATGGTTCCTGACAAGCACCCAGCATGAGAATGAGCAGTCCTCTCTCTCCTGCCTACTGGTCTCAGGACAATGACATACATTCAAACCTCCAGACTTGTGCAGCTTCAGGAAACTGGTGACTCTATGGTCGACCACAGTCATCTTCCCAGTGTACAGCAGAACCTGCCACCTCAAATTCTTCAAGACAAAAGGAAAAATAAATACCTTCATGGCACAGAATGGCTAGCTCTGTGTTTCTCAAAAGCTCTAGTAACAGGCCCCTGAAACAATCTTATGGACTTATAAATAGAGTTAGAGAGGAAGCCTTGTGCTCTCAAATCTGCAAAGTTACACAGGGTGCTCAAATACTATGAAATGACACTTTTAATTTTGCAAGAACACTAAAGCATTAGATTCCCTCTCAGACCCAGAGTTTAGCACTCCTTGGCCTCCGTGCTCCTTTTCTGTACTCCCTTCTTCAGGCAGACGCACGGCTGAGAGAGACAGGAAGATGTTAGGGAGATAGCAGTGGCTCCCAGCAAGGTAGCAATGGCTGACATACCAGGTTCTTCTGTAAGAAAGGGGTGTGAAGGGCTACTCTGCTCTTCCTAGTTCCACTCCCCTCAGGGTGTTCATGATTCTTGGAGCTTCATCTAAGGAGGCCCCAGGGCACAGAGTTGACCCCACTCTAGCCTGGAGAGAAGAAATAGTTAGAAAAGCAGGTGCAGATAAAAAAGTTGAGGCCTGGAGGAAGCAACTTGTTCATGGTGAGACAGCTAGCAAGTGGCAGACTCAGGACGAGAATCCAACCATTGCTGTAGGCTGGTCTAGGAGCCATAACAGAAAAGCAGGTCCTAGATATTCAAAGAATAGTCCATGTTCCAGCAATGTCCATGCTCCAGTTAGCACCTGGGAGATGTGAGAAATGCAGAACCTCAGGACTCATCCCAGAATCTGCATTTTAACAAGCTCCCCAGGTGATTCACTAATCAAAGTGAAATTGGAATACAGGCAGAGCTTACCATAAATGTCCTCTCCCTTTTAATTTCTGGGCTTCTCTCTCCACTTTTGACCTAGTCGCTGCCTAAGCTCTTAAACACCACTCCAAGTAACCATAGTCCTCATGTTACTCCCCTGATATCCCGACACCTTCACCTACAGGGAACAACCCTGAAGTCTTCTGTACATGAAAGGTTCCCATGTTAAACCTGTCCCTTCCCGCTCCTGTCAAAATTCCCCTGGGCTTAGTCCTACTTACTTAGGGCCCTGCTTTCTGAGATGATGCTTTTCCAAAAAAAAAAAAAAATCCCTATTAGTTATTAATTTATTTTAGTATGTTTATGTATGACTGTGTTTTGTGTTTTGTATATTCTGAGATGATCTCTCAAAAAGAGCACAAGTCAATAATGGGAGAAACAACTGCAGGCCCTGCCAACTGTAAGGATGATTCAGCCGCCTGGAAGCTATTTATACCTGGATCTCACCCATCTTCACCAGTGACTCAGGGCCCCAGGGGAGTCTGTGAGCTGCCCTGAGCAGTCTGAAGTCAGGCATAGTTATTTAAGGATACTACTGAGAATGGACCTCAGGAATTACTTGTTAGAAAAATCAAACCCCAATTTTTTCTATTGTCACTGCAACTACAAATATTTGCAGGGTGTTGGTAAATGGTAACTTGTCACTGTGTAGCTCCCAAGGTACATTCTGCTGCTAAAGCAGTAAAACTTTGACTGGAGAAACATCTTTCAGTTCAATTTTGATTTTATTGCCAAGATTCCATTAAGGTTCCTCATCAGCAGCTCCTATGAGACAATTTACGTCCCCAGCCCTTTCTGAAGCTTCCCACGGCTGTGGAACTAGCAGGTATTCTGTCATTTGGGTTGAAGTTAAACATAGACCTCATTGTAACTTAAATCCAATGCTGTGTGGAAAAGAGCATGTTTTGTGAATTGGCAATTTTACTTCCTTAGTGAGCAGGAGGAAGCAATGTTCATGGGTGCCAAGAAAAGAACTTGACCTACTTCAAATGGGTCCATGTGTGCCCCAGACAAAGTCATCCATGTCTTCGCCCCATACACATCCTGCCCCATGATGAATCGCCGAGGTGTGTAGGGGCATCATTCTCTTTTAGATTTTGATGGGCCCTGGCCATATTCTCCTCTATATTGAATTCCAACAGCCTCATTGTTGGCCCTAAGTGAGGAATCACTGAGCCCAGGTAGGATGGAGAAGGGTTGTTTTCTTTGACAAGCTGTTTGGATAACCCTGAGTCAGAAAGTCTTTCTTAAATGGATGTATGTCCTATACCTGTCCAAAATAGGATTTGATGTGGCTGGAAACACAGGCACTACATACACCTTAAACAACGCTCTCTGAAGCTCCTCCTTCCTGGCCCCCCTTTGTAAGTGGGAGCTCAGCTGGTGCTGAGGCATAGCCCTCCTCTGGACTGTCTCTGTGCCTGTGTCCAAAAAAATGGGGACAACTCATGAAGGATGTATAGGGCATCTGTTGGCATCTTAAGCCCAGCCCACCACCAAATCACTGGTACAGTCCAGGGACAACTCCTTAAATGAGTTTTGCCAGAATTTCCTCCTGGGATGGGACTGAGACATGAATCTAAGGAGACAAATTAATAAAACAGATTACTAAGATCTATTACAGATGTTTCCCCTTGGATTTATTGAATGCTTGCCTCTGGACTTTAAAGAGACCTTAACTCCCTTTCCCCCAAAAGTGCTAGATCTCTTATTTGCATTTCCTTATATCAACTCCTAAATATGAAATAATGCCTGGTCTCTGAAGAACATGAGTGATCATGGCAGAAAGAAATAAGAATTTCCAAATGCTGATTCATGAGCCCACCTCGCTCCAACACTTACTAGCTATGTAACCTGGATCAAGTTACTTTGACTCTCTGAGCCTCAATCTCTCCACCTGTTAAAATGGGATAATACTACCTACCTCATGGTCATTCTGAGTGATAATGTGTGGAAAATAATAAATATAATGCCTAGCACCAAAAAAATGTCCTTCAGTTAATGTAAAAGAAATGAACCTTCCCATTCAACTCAGAGTCTCTCTGGCTTTGCTGTTGGATCTAGAAGTAATGAAGGACCTGGTAGGCAAACCCTTTGGAAAGAGGTCTTGCTCTCCTAGAAGAGTGGCTGTTTTTCCTGGTCTTCCCTGTACAGGTCAGTGAGATGTCAGCAAGGCCGAGTCAGCAGCTAGCTAGCTTGTGCTGCCCTGAGTGTCCAGGTTTCTGTCCCCTGAACAAAAGCCAGCTGTCAGCCTTGGTGCTTCTTGCCCACTGATGCATCATTTTTTTTTCTTTTCTTCTCTTGGTCTTAAATATAGGAATGACCCAGTGAAACTAGATGCCTTCATCATGGACAAAGCCCTTCTGGATTATGAAGTGTCAATAGATGCTGACTGCAAACTTCTTACTGTGGGAAAGCCGTTTGCCATAGAAGGTATTAATCAGTCACTCTTAATTCACTTTTACTCAGGATGTGCTTGTTTTGCCAACCTAGCAAGTCACAAATGCCAAAGTCAGAGGCAAAATGCTATTCATCTTCCCTTGTTTTCATTTTCAACGCATAAGCACTTAGCTATTAAGTTGCTGAAGTTAGGAATTTATTTTTCACCTACTCCACAAACATTTACTTACCCAACTCTTAGGGGAAAAAAAAAACAAAAATATTGTTACCCAAATGATGTTGCTTCAGATGTCTGAGAGTGGTAGCATAAATGGGGAGTCCAATTTTAAATTAATCCGTATTGCATTTTACAACTGGAAGGACCCCAATGTTGATGTAGTCTAATTTACTCACTTTAAACACAAGGAAGCCTAGGGACATCACATCACTTTTTTGTAATCACACAATTAGATGATAACACTGGAATTAGAATCCAAATTCATGGTTCTTAATAAATGTATTTCCACTAGTTGGAAAATAAGTAGAAAAAAACTAATTCTATAGCTTAGTGACCTTTAGAGTCCTAAACAAAACTTGTTTGGGACCTCAGGTTTGCCTTTCTCCCCACTGGCAACAAATTTTTACTTCCAACTTGATTAACCAATCAATCAAACTTCAGAACCAAAGAACGACTGTTTTGTCAGTAGCTCCTTTCACTCTGGACAACAGTTGATATATAGAGCTGGTAGTTTGAACCAGCAAATTTCATATCTCCCAATTCCCAGCTTCCCTTCTCTGACAGTGTGTGCTGGCTCTCTAGACAGTGATGTTCACTTGTCAGCAAGCACTTGACTTGAAACAATCCCATCGGGGGTGCCAAAGTCCTGTTTCCATAAAACTGTACTTTCCTGTATGTTAACTAGTATAGCAAGACTATTCTGAGTCCAATTTGCCAACCACGGTTGATCTCTGTCTACCCTAAACACATCAGCAAATTTTGTACTTAAGTCTTTGCCTCTATGATGAATGACAATATAATAGCTGATGCTATTTCTTTGTGCCTTCTCCTAAGAGAAATCAATCTCTTCTCCAGGCAAAGTGACCTCTACCTGAACCGGGGACAGAATTCAGGAAGAGAGAGATTAAGTGGCAGTGGTCTTCTATTAAGACTATAGTCTGAGATAGTAATGTCACAAAAAGAAAAAAAGCTTGAAAACCAAAGAACTTTCATTATATAATACCCCATTTTGATGTAACAATGGAAAATTCCATTTTTTGTGGCATCTGGAGATATAGAAGGGATGTTATATTTTTTTCTGTCCTCGATTCACTGGGTAATTGAGGCCCCTTCTGCCATCAGCAGCTCCTAAACAATGAATCATTGGTTGCAGGCATAAGAATGAGGGACGCTGCTTTCCACCTTTGTCTTCAGGGGACAACCCCATCTTGTCAAAAGGCAGTGGAGATGGCTTGTTTGCTTCTGCTGGCTCTCAGTGCCAGATGCCAGACAATTAACTTCCCACTGGCTTCCTGTTTACATTTCCATCTGTGCGCCTGAGATTTGGTGTCTTGCAGTTCTCATCACCTCCAGACACCACGTTGTTTTCAAAGAGGATAAGCACAAAAATGGCCCACGAAGGGTTCTCCCTACAAAAGAGCAGAAAGACTACAGATTTGAACAGAGAGAATATTCTGGTCATTGTTGATTTATTCTTAAAAATGACCAAGAAAAAAAACTATTGCTAATTTATTCTAGGGGAGGTGCAAGTCAGGAAATTTAATTCACCACTGCCCCTGGCAACAAGTTCACGCCCTAAAAAGAGAACTTGGTAAAACACAAAGGGAGGTTACTTAAGGGTTATAAGCAATGTGATGAAGATACTAGGAAAAGTCTGGATTGCTGCTTTTTGGAAAAGCATGTTAATTTATAAATTTCTAAGGAGTCTTTCTCTCCTAATAAAGTTTTTAAAAATATTACATACTTTCCTTAAACATTTAGGTTTCTGGAGCTTGTGAAAATGTAGGTCTTAATTAATTAGACCTTATAAGCATAGAAATATCATTAAAGCAATTTATGAAAAATTCTTACTTATAGGACCATTTCATATGTCTGATTCCTTTCACAGGACGAGGTAAAATTCTAGGCATATAACAGTTATGTGATAAATGATATATTACCCATTACATTACTCATTAGATTTGAAATAAGTACTTAATTCACTTACAAATACAGTCATCAAAAGCATCCAGATAGTCTGCATATACGTTTCCAAGTGCTTCAATGACTTTGGGAACTTAGGAGGGAAAACAGAGTACATTGATTTCTGCATACTCAGTGTACATTCACTATATATAGTACTTAGCACAGCAAACCAAAATATTAGGAATTTAAGAGCATATGGAAATCCTTTGGTGATATTAAATACTGTATACACACCATGGACACAAAGACATATTGCATGCTCTGGGGGGGAAAAAGAAAATGTTGAGATAAATGAATACATGTCCCAAATTTATGCATCGGCGTTAGCTGACAGTAAAGGTCAAACAAGAAAAAAGTAATGAAACAGCACAGTAATGATTTGTGACCTTTCTGCCAAAGACCTTTGCCTGTTTTGAGTTTGTTCTTTTATATGCTTCCCACTAATTATTTAATACAGTGCCTGGAGCCCCAGCTGTGAAGGCTGAGTGCTTGGGTTAGAACAGAGCTGCTATTACTAACTGTGCGTCCTTGGGCAAGTCATGCAACCTGTTCTTCAGGTTCTTCACTTGCACTAATATATCTATGAGAGTTGTTGTAAAGATTAAGTAAAATAATAGACGTAAAGCATGTACTAGCACATAGTAAGTGCCTCAAAAATGAGTATTCGGTATATTGAATCAATAGATTGAGATCCATTCGCTATAAAATTATCCCAGGATAGATAGCCTTCATATATCTCAGCTTCTCCCACACACTTCTCTGTGCTGGGGGTAAAGGACATACATAAAGGCTACTACAACATGTTCTCAACCATTGCCCCAGAGTAGCTAAATATGATATTCCAAGGACAGACTGCAAAGCTGAATTAGTCTTTCCTCCTGGAGCCTTTTTTTGATGCTATCAGATCTTATTTTCAAAATATCTATTTTCCAACCACATTTCAGGAAGTTCTCTTAGTCTATGAATTTTTAACTATACATTTCCTAGCCAAAATATATTTCCACAACTCTCAGTTGAATAAAGCTGATTTATCCATGGGGAAAAGATTGGGATTCTATTCTGTTGTAAAAATTGTTCTCTTGGGCTATTAAGCTGTATCCAATTTCCAGGGCTTCTGATGCCTTCATCTGCAGAGTGGAAGGATTTTGCTTCATCCATCAACCACAAAATAGTCAACCTCGTCCTTATTGCAAAGCCAGGTTTCTGACAATAATGAAAGCAACTCAGGCTGCTAAGTTGAGGCAGCTATTTAAAAATAACAATTCTTTGACCAATGAACACAATCAAATTTGAAAAGCAACTGATAAAGAAAAGGATAGAAATGAAGCCTTCAAGGTTTTACTTTCTTTTTAATCCTCACCCAAGGATGTGTTTATTTACTTAGAGAGAGAGAGAGAGAGGAAGATGATTGTGAAAGAGAAACATCAATCGGTTGCCTACTCTAAGCACCCCAACTGGGGATCAAACCCACAATCTGGGAACTGAACCTGCAACCTTTTGGTATATGGGTTGATGTTCCAACCAACTGAGCCACCCAACCAGGACAACGTTTTACTATTTTATGTTTCTGAGTAAAATAGAAGTTTATGTCTTTTAAAAATACCTCTTCTCATTGTGTCACATAACGTTTTTCTTATTTCTCCCCTTATTTCACATGCATAGTTTGCTTTAATTAGCTAATAATTATTATTAATGCTAAAAATCATTAAAATGTCAATGCTCAATATATGCATTAAAATAGAAAGTTAAAAAGGACAGTAATGTATTTTTAGCAGTCAATTGCAACTGAACCTTGACATGATGGAGTGGAGCGATTTAATATTTATTATTTCCTATGTAGCAATTTTTTATAAATGTCTCTGCAACTTCAACATAGCTTTTCCTCTGGGGCAATTTTTATATTTTTGTTGTAGTGCCAAAATTCTATTCTTAGAACATGTAGATTTATTATCAGTGTTAATTTTAGATTTTTTAAATTTCTTATCATGTATTTTTGTCTCATCTGCCCAACATACCATTATAAGAATCAGTCCAAGATGTCTTCTCTCATCCTCTCATCTGGTAGCAATCTGTCATCCCTCTGAACTCTACAGAGTTTCATCCATCCTCCTCATTTGCATCCTAGTCATTACATTTTACCTTTATTGAATTTATGCCTCACCTATCTTTTTTCCCAAGAAAAGTCCTGTAACTTCCCACCATGTTATGTGGTTATGTGTGTGTGCCTCATCTCCCCATGTGACGATGAGCTCCTCATGGGCACACTCAGTGTCTGATTGAACTTGGCAACCTCCATAGACTTGGCAGAGTGCCTGGTACAGAGTGAGTAGTCAGTACATGTTTGTAGAATTAATGACTAGGTGCACAGGGGTGCAACAAATGCTTATCAAGTGAAAAATGAAAACAATTCTGTCATTATTACACTAATGTGGGCTGGAATAATTTATGAGGAGTCTTAGGAGGAATAATATAGTTAGGGAGCATCCTTGCTAGTTAATCTCCTCACATACATATATATGATAAACCTGCACATACGTACACATATATACCAATTAGGACTATCCTTAAACTGTATTTATACAACTTAACGAAAAGTTTATAAACAAAAATCTGCCCTTGATAATATATACTTTTGCCTGCTTTTGAAAACAAACCACCAGCTTAGGTAACTGGTTTTTTACTGAGTTGCCTAGTTTAGGGGGATCACATCAGTATGACATAGTGGTATGGCCTGCACTGGAGGGACAGAAGTCAGTCAGGTATTCCCTTGACTTGGTCACATGCCATATTAGATACAGTGGACAGAGCACTGGTTTTAGATTCAAACAGACCTACTTTTAAATGCTAGCTTTGCCAACAATGAGCTATGTGACCTTGGGTAATTTACTTATCCAGTCTTTAATACTCAAGTAATACATATTCTGCATGGGTTACTAAAGAAATTAAACACATGTGGAATGGTATCTGGCACACAGTAGGGCTCAGTATATTGTAGTCCTTATTACTAGAATCCCAAAGTGATTTAACTGAACTATATGCCACACTTGAGTACACGATCTTCAGCTAGTACATGATCTACAAAGTGGGGTAAGGTATGTAAAAACTTTATTATAGAGCAGGACTTGGTATATTTTAAGCCCCCAATAAATATTAGATGTTGTTGTTGTTGCTGTCATTGTTGAAAACTATTGCCTCAGGGGCTGAATATTACTATATTTTTACAATATTTTTATGATACAATAGTTTGTAATGTATTATAAAAAATACAATAGTATTCAGCAAGCCTGGCCTAATTTTTTTAAGATTTTATTTATTTATTTTTAGAGAAAGGGGAAGGGAAGGAGAAAGAGAGGGAGAGAAACATCAATGTGTGGTGGCCTCTCATGCCTCCCCTACTGGGGACCTGGCCCACAACCCAGGCATATGCCCCAACTGGGAATTGAACCAGAAACCCTTTGGTTCACTGGCTGGCACTCAATCCACTGAGCCACACCAGCCAGGGCTTGGCCTAATTATCTTGACCATCAACCCACTTCTACCAGAGAGTTCCAAGTCTTCCTACTATAAGTTTTTATATGTCCCAGTGCTTCATCCTCATGGCACCTACCTCATTTGTAATGAAGTAATCATTATTTAGTGCATTGTTTAATATCTGTCTCCCTAAGAGAGACAGATAACACACCACGACAGCAAGGACCACACCTGCCTTGTTCCCTGCTAAATCCCGACCACTCAACACTGTGCCTATTCACTCAATATATTTATTGAGTGCACGAATGAGTGAATGAATGCATGAGTGAATCAGTCAATGAATATTATCAAACACGTGCCTAAGATTGTGTCTGGCACGTACAGAAGTACTGAATAAAAGTATGCACGGCAGAGCCATCAATAGCATCCATTATAAGAAATGTTTCTAAAGAAAACCACTTACTTCCTTATACTCACTACAAAAAAAATGTTATTTAATGATAACACCAGCAGAACAGCCTGCCCATGTGAAGCCTTTTATTGTCAGTCTTGCCTTTCGAACCAAAACTGGTAGGCACAAAACAGGCCCTCAAAATAACTTTTTGTATGGAAAATTCTAAGCACGCTCTTGACATTTGTCATCATTTCCTTGACTTGCCATTGTTAAGGGACAAACAAAATTATCAGGGGAAAGGAAACATACAGCTCTTTAAAACTCAAGCATTTCTCCGCATTATTTATGTCTTTTATTGGCTGTGCACACATCTCAGGCCTCATCTTTTTTTTTAAAGGAGAATTTGTGCAATTTATGTATCTGCAATAAAAAAGGAAAAAAACTAATTTCCTTGGAAATAAATTATAAGATACAATAATTAGAACAGGTATTAGTCACCAGTAACCATCTCTGGACTCGTGACAGCCTTTTAGGAAGTAACTATATTTTTAATTTATCTTCCTCAATCACCTTGAGGGCCAAACATCTTTTTCTTGACTCTGCTATCCAATAGCTAAAGATAAAATGCAGGCAATTAGCTCTTTTGCATGGCTCATCAAAGAGATTAACAACGTGGTAACAGTTTGGAAAGCAAACAAAGCCACACAGAGCAGGAATATAGGGTTCAAGCTGATTAATAAAACCAACAACAAATTACACCCACCTTTCTGTTCCTCCCTCACCATTCCCCCTGATTCCCTTCCCTTCAGTAACTACTGTCCTGGACTCCTGGTTTACCATTTCCTTGATTTTTTTTTTCTAAATATATTTCAATCACAAACATATGAATTCCTAAAGATACATTGTTCTGTTTTGAATGCTCTTCCATTTACACAATGAATCCGTGCTGTAACCTTCTGGGACTGAGCTTCTTCACTCCATGTCTTATTGTTAGGAGCCATCTGTGTTATTCCATGTAGTTCTAGTTCGCATGTTTCACACCATATAATATTCCAATCGTGTAAATATGCCACAATTCATTTACCCGTTCTCTCGTCAAAGAACATTTGAGTTGTCCCCAGTTTTTGCTACTATGAAAAGTGACTCTACGAACATTCTCATGTCTATCTCCTGGTATGCTTGTGGAAGAGTTCTTTGGGGATATACTAAAAACTATTAGTCTTGGAGGGTATACATGGTCAACTATACAAAATGTAATGTATAATTGAAACAGCAAATGGTTTTCCAAAGTGTTTATATCAGGTTGCAAGACTGCAAACAATATGTAAGCAATCTTATTGATCTATATCTTCTCAAACACTTGATATTACCAGATTTATTCTTTTAATAATTGAAGTTTGCTGTGATAAATTTTTATTGGTATTTTAGTTCTCATGCTATAGTATATGTGTACATGGTCTTATTATTTAAAAATAAATAAAATAAAAGTAAAAGAGGTCCATGCCTGATAGGGATGAGAGTATGTCATAAGCCAAAGATGATGATTATAACCTGCTTTTGTGTACTTAAGGCCTAGAGGAAGGGTTCTAGGAGAGATGGATAGGGAATCCTAGCCCTCGTAGGGACCTCAAAGGTGGTTTCTAAGAAATATGTTGAAAGGAAGAACAGAAGCCCATGGAAAACAATGTACCACCTGCACACTATGCACACAGCCCATTCTTCTCCTTTCCAGACTCATCTCATCTACCCAGAGATGCAGCAGATCTAAAGTTATCATGCCTTGGATATCTCTGAGTCCTCTAAAGGCAAGATGGTGACAGTTCACTACATCCTCGTTACCGGGCCGGTGGCATTGTCACACGAGTGTAATAGCAACCTCTTAGGAACCTCTCAAGTGAAAAGCTCATCTGAGATTATGTTTTCTCCTAGGATACGGCATTGGGCTCCCACCCAACTCTCTGCTGACCTCCAACATATCCGAGCTAATCAGTCAATACAAGTCCCACGGGTTTATGGATGTGCTACACGACAAGTGGTACAAGGTGGTTCCCTGTGGCAAGAGAAGCTTTGCTGTCACCGAGGTAAGAGAAAACTGCGGATGACATTAGTGCTTTGTATAGCGTTACCGTGAAGAATGGATTTTTTTAAAAACTGAAAACAACCAATTCCCTTTTATAGACATGAAACTAATACCCAGAGATCCTAAGTGATTTGCCCAAGGCATACAAATAATCAGAACCCACTTCTTTCTATTGCAATGTTCTGCCTTTACGATGTAATTACAAAGAAACCTGCACAGTGAGCCAGAAATTGGATGATTAGATAGGAGACTAAAAGGTGTAGCAAGAGCCACAAGAGCTCAGGCACTTAAAAGAGAAGCCAAATAAACCAGTACAAGGTCAGCCTGACATTTAAAAGAAAAAAAAATCTAAAGCCAACAACAATGGCTTCAAATAGCCTGTATTTGCCAATAATCCCCAATATGTATTTTGACACTGACTCTTCTCCTGGGTTCCAGAACCATATGTCAAGTTTCCTGTTTGACATCCCCACTTGAATATCCTATAGGCATCTCGCATTGAACTTGTCAAAAACTGAACCCTTGATCTTCTCTCTTAAATGTGCTCTTCCTCTTGTGCCTCACGTCTTTGTAATGGTACCTGTTACTCATTCCAGAAACTGGCAGGGATCCTTAATGCCTCCCATGTCTTACCTTCTACATCCATCAACAAGCCGTATCTTTTCTTTCTATAGACTATGTCTCAAACATGCCCAGTTATTGCCATCTCCACAGTCATCACTTTAGCCCAAGCCATTATCCCTCACCTGGACCACTGTTAAAGTCTCCTCACTGGTATCTCTGTTTTCATTCCTGTCTTTCTTCAATTTGTTTTCTACATGGTAGATCACTCTTCTGCCTAGAAGCCTGCAGTGGCCTCCCAAGTTCATTAGGGAACAGTCTGACATACCAAACATGGCTAAAAGTGCCCTGTGGGATGTCACCCTGTGTAATTCTTCAGCCTCATCTCCTCCTGCTTTCTCCTGGACCATGACAGCCCCACCACCAGTCATTTTAGATAACGATTCCCCGGTGGCTTCCTTGCCTCAGGGTCTCTGCCCATGCTGTTGCCGCCGCCTCCTCCGTACATACCCTCCCCGCCGCCCCCGCCGACACTTATCCAGCGAATAATGCCTTCTGATCATTATAAACTCCCACCTGGAACCTCCCTTCTTCAGAACCTGCCATTATTCCTGATCCAATCCAAATCATATCTCCCTTTGAAATCTTATCTTATATCTTACATTATTTTATAGCACTTACCATAATTTATAAACTTTACTATTTGTTAACATATATTGAATCAGATTATTATTTCTTAGTGTATCTCTCCTTCATTAGACTGTAGGGGGGACTCAGTAAGTAACTGTGGAATAAATGAACCAGAGAAACTGAGCAACATATCTGAGTAGTTGGGAAGCAAAAGGGAAGAACATAAAGCAAGTGTGATAATGGTAGTGGACTGGGTTGAATAACTTCCCCCCAAAGTTAATGTCTACCCAGAACTCCAGAATGTAACCTTCTTTGGAAATACAGTCTTTTCAGAGGCAATTATTTAAGTTAAGATGAGGCTATACTGGATCTGGGAGGGCCCTACATCCAGTGGCTGGTGTCCTTACAAGAAGGCCATGTGTAGGGACACATAGGGAAGAAGCTCCTGTGAAGACAGAGGCAGAGGCTAGAGTGGCACATTTACAAGCCAAGGAAGGCTGAGGATTGGCAGCCACCACCAGAAGCTAAAGCAGAAGCTAAAAGACAAACATGCAATGAATTCTTCCTGAGAGTCTTCAGAAGGAACCCACTCTGCTGATACCATGACTCATATTTTGACTTTCTGAAATGTGAGAGACAACATTTCTGTTGTTTTAAGACACCCAGATTGTGGTAATTCATTGCAGCGCCTCTAGGAACCTAATACAGGTAGATGATTGATTGATAGATAGATAAATAGATTTTAAGTGTGGTTTTGCCTAAATCAGAAATCAAAACCTACAAAAGAAGAGTAAATAACTGCAACTAGAAGCTGAGGCAAGCCAGTCAATGCCCTGAGAATTAAATTGACCTCTAATGTTCTGGGCAGCCATGACAAAAAAAAAAAAATGACTATAAGATGGGTTGGAAAGATTTTTAATCAGAAAAAGAGAAGAAAGTTAGTCTGGTTTTAGTACTAAATTCTAAAATAATTCTTTTTTGGAAAAATGACACTGAATAGCAGAGTTGGCAATATTTGCAAAATGCAAAAATATTTCTCTAGCTAATTCTTGTATTGATGATTCATAGAAGCTGGGAGCATGATGTTAGATGTGATTCAGTGAAAGCATTTTGGGAGGCACTACACAGGTAATTCAGATCCTCTGCTTCTTGGTGACCTACCCAACCCACCTCAGAGAACTTAGACCACCTGTAAGAATGGGTCTGTCTTGTCCAACAGTATTTATCAAGCACTCAGCATGGTGCCAGACACTGTCCTAAACACTTTGTACAGTCACACTGTTGCCAAACAGAACAAACAAACCAAGAAAATGAAGGCTCAGCTGCCTCTCACCACAAAAGCCAAACTCATGAAGCAGATTCTGGTGTAAAAGAAAAGAGGTTTTATTCAGGCGCTGCATGATCTGGGAGAATGATAAGACTCTTGTCTCAAAGCCCAACTCCTCAGCAAGACCAAGACAAAAGCCAGAGTCCAGAGTTCCTGCTCCAATTCAAAATAAGTTCTTTTAAGCCCACAGATGGCTGCTAAGGAGTCTATATTCCCCATCCATGTAGTGTGGCTTGTTCCCAGATATTGCTCATTTCAGGTTCTTTCCTGGTGCCTGTGTATAAAGCCTGCATGGCCATGGGCCATGCAGCTGCTAGGGCTGCAAGGTCATGTGCCCCTGGGAGAGAGCACACGCACACACTGGCAAATGCATCACTAGGTCAGTGAGAGAGAGAGAGAGAGAGAGAAATTCCCTCCTGGAGGCCATGGGCCACATGGCCCATGGAGAGAACAGGAGAGTTTGTTTGCCATGCAAGTGCAGGTCAAGAGCCAGCATGCCACAAGCAAGAGAAAGCCACCCTTTCTTTGTTCCCCTGGGATTACATTAGCTTAGGTATGGGATAGACCAGGTGCTTTCTCAAAATGACCAATCAACTTCCCAAACTTTCATGTGCTTTGGGTGAGTCCATCTCCCAACCAATCCCTTCTTTCCCCAGGCTAGACTGACACCCTCTTTGGTCCAGCATCTCCCCTGGGCCATTTTGACTTCTATGGTGCATGTGCCTGCCTTCCCCTGGGACCCCCTTCAATCTGCTACCAAAAGAGGGGAAAAAAGGCTTTTTCCTCTATCCAATTATCTTGCTAGCCTTTCAAGTGCTCAGTGTAAGAGCCTCCCCCTGCTGCCATCTTGGCTGATGGAGGAGACTCCCATGGCAGTCTGGATAGACTATCTACCAGGAGCAAAACCTCTGTTCTCAAACGTCTTGGTTCTCAAACAATTTGATTCTTGACTAAGTTGCTCATGAAAAAAAGTCTCAGATGTACTGACAAAACTTCAGGGTCTTGATTTTCTACCCAACAACCCTTTCGTGCATGATCAGTCACGTGTCTCTCAGGAGAAAAAGACGATTCAGTTTTTGAACAAATCACTTCTTGAACGGTTTTCCAGAAAGAATTCCGTTCAAGAACTGAGGTTTCGCTGTGTGTGTCATTGGACAAAGGAGACGAAAGTCTCCGCCTTTGAGGAGTTGGCATTGTAGCCGGAGGAGATAATACACAATAGACATACTACATAAGTAAATTAAATAGTATTTGCAAGGTGAGAAGTAGGATAACGGTGATGACAGCAGTCATGGAAGGCCTCATTGAGATGGTCACTGAGCAAGTTTGAAGGAAGCAAAGAGGAATTGGAGAACTGGCTCGTTCTGTTTCTTACCATGTGGCAGAAACTGTACTAGCGACATGAAGCCGTTGGTTCTCGCTACAACCCCGATAAAGCAGGCATTTTTATCTTTGTGGAAGGGATTCGTATGGCTTTTCCTAAAAGAAATACTCCTGGGTTTACACTGGTCAGCTAAGTTAATCCATCCAAGAAAGCAAACAAACCAGTTGCTGAAATTGTACAAAGCAATAATCACTTGGTATTTTCTGCCATTTGTTATGATGGATGGTTAACTCAACTCAGAATCTCCAAATGACTCAATGTTGACAGCAAGACATTAGACCGACAAAAGGAAACTCCCAGTCATGTCCCCAAAGCCAGCAACATAGAAAGATTGGCACCTCCCTGACCACAGGCACATCTCTAGGCTGTTCCCATTTCAGAGGACCAGCACACTGAGATGTCAGCCGAAGGGACCATGTAACTCCCAGGGCAAGCCTCTTGGGGCCCAGATCTCTCTGCAAACTCAGAACCTGACTCCCCTTGAGTACACAGAGGGGAACATGCTTTTGGAGACTGAGTAACACAACCACTAACATAAATCTGTTTGTGCAGGTGTGAAAATATATAACACAAAGCATGATAAATTTTAAGCCGTGTATTTTGAGACTTGTCTCCTTGCTCTACCAATTAATAGCTGAATGACTCTTGAGTCTGAGTTTCCTCTTCTGTGAATGAGTGTAAAACCTGCTTCATCATTTTCTTCTGAGCCTAAAAGATCATTTATGGAAACACCAAGTAAGAAAACTGGCACAGTGAATAGTAAACACCAGAAGTATGAATACTGCCTCTCCCTCCATCACTTCCTGGGGTTCATAGATACCTTCAGATGTCTTCCTCTAGCTTTTTTTTTTAGAAGTGAGGATACCTTCCCAGAAGCCCTCCAGTAAACTTCTTCATATTTCATTGGCCAAAATGATGTCATGTGCTCATGTCTAAGACAACCACGGATGAGAATAATGAGATTCTCATGATGACTTAGACCAACGGTGACTCACCCCCTGGGATTGGTGATGGGACAGCTTCCCTTGAAACACATGGTCACACAGAGAAGGGTGAAGATGTAAACAAAAGCAGGACTCTTCTTAGGAAGAAGACAGGAGAGTAGATGCTGAATAGGCAACTAATTACTTCTACACCTGTCCATGGATCGGAAAGTTCTTTCCTCTCTCATCTTTTGCTTTAAACATTTTTATTGTATTTTCCCCATTACTCTTTAACCCCAAATACCCTCCTTGCCCCTGCAACCACCACACTGTTGTCCATGTTCATGCTCTCTCATCTTGCCTACCTCCACCCATACATACAATGAGGTATTTGGATTTAATCAACCTCAAGAGCCCTCCCAGCTTTTTGATACAGTGACCAGTTTCCCTTTATAGCATCCTGAAGCATGACTGGAGGGTGAAGCAAAAGTAGGTTTACAGCTGTGAGTATACAAAACAGAATTTATTCTTATATTATTATTTATTATCATATTAATTTCCATATGAACAACTGTAAACCTACTTTTGCCCCATCCTGTACTTAATACCCTCGACAATATGGTTTCATGGCCAAAAGCATGGGCTTTGGAACTAGTTCTAGGTTTGAACCCTACCAGCTATGTGATACTGGACACACTACTCAGCTATTCTGAGCCTCAGTTTCTGCATAACCATCAAGTTACAGTCGTTAAGACAATCTTGGTCCCGCTTTCCAGGTCAGCTGAATTTAGAAAGGTGTGGGAATTATGGGAATGGAAAAGAGGTGTATCCTTAATTGGAACTTCAGAGACAGAAGTAAAGAAGATTCTGATAGCATTCACGTGTGTGGAGCTAGGAGGGCTGCCCCAGCCTCAGGGAACGTTATGAACACACGTGGCCCCATTGTTCCTCAGGGATGGTGGTCTACACTGTGGCATATCCTGGCCAAGGCAACAGCAAACTGCTATATAATGGTGCTCACCTGTGTGCATTTAAACAGCAATCCCTATCCTCATGCACTGGCGGGCATTTATCTTGAACGATCCAAGACAGAATTTCAGGGTGTCACCCTCATAGAACCTAAAGTTTCACTGATTAAACTTCCTCTGGGAAGGTCCTCTGTCTGCTGGATTTCCTTTTGCTCAATCCATGAGTCTCCACCGGCTTGCTTTTTTTTTTTAAAGCTTTCTCCCAGAAAAGGTCAGAAGAAGGAAGCATGCCTAGTAAAGCTTTGTTTGCCTTCCCCTTCACTTCAAATATCATGCACTGCTGGGATGAGTCAGTATAAAAAACAAGGACTGGCTTTGAAAGCATACAGACCATATTTGAAGGCTGCCTCTACCATCAGCTTATCTTGGGCAAGTCCCTAACATACCTCAGCCTCTGCTTCTTCATCTCTTCAGTGGCTCTTGAGGAATAAAAAAAAAAAATGGTCGTTTATTAAACACACCCCACCTGTTCCCCCTCCCTCTGGGTGTGGAGGGATGCAGGGTGTAGTGCAGCAGGAAGCAGGTATGTTCTGGAGGCTTGCCCACCCAACACGTGCTTCAAGGAAGATGTTCCTCTGTTTATTTCTGAAGTTACCTCCCAGTTGCCAGGTACAATCCAAGTCTGTGTCTGTTGCCACAGGGTGTTTCATGCCCTTTCATTCATATATATATATATTCATTCATATATATATATATATATGTATATATATATATATATATATATATATATTCTAGTTTGGCTAAGGAATTATGTGGTCACCTAGTAATAAGACATGAAAGATGCCTTTGGAAGTTGGACATTAATACTTGGTCCCCTGTGAGAACTTTGATCTATTCACCTCTCATTTCTTGGCAGGCCCAGACCTATCTAGCTACAGTTTTTCTGGAAGATAAACTCATTTTTCTTAAGTTCTAGGGCCTTATCTGCTCCCCAGAGTCACCTAGGAAATTGCAGGTCCAATTCTGCAGGCCAGACTCTGGCAATTTTCAGAGAGGAGTTTTAAATTGACCTCAGATGTCTCCCCATGACCCTACCAGCACAGCAGTGCCCCTGCCCACGCTAGACTCATCGTAGATCAACTCCCCTGGGGAAGCTTACAGCAGGCTTTGAATTTCCTTCACTTCCTTTGATTCAGGGAGAAAAAAAAAAGGTAATTTTTTTTTGTTGTTCAAATCACTGAGTGAATTTAAGAGCTTCAGGCAGAGTTTTGTGAAATCCGTTATTTAAAAGGAAGGCAGCAAGCACATCACAGCTTATAAACTCCCCAGATTCCTCAAGGAATTATTAATATATATAATGATGCCTCTTTGTGAAAGTCTACTTTATTTTTTTTAATATTTTACTTATTTTTAGACAGAGGGGAGGGGAAGGAGAAAGAGAGGGAAAGAAACATCACTGTGTGGTCACCTCTCACACGCCCCCCCCACCGGGGACCCGGCCCACAATCCAGGGGTGTGCACCGATTAGGAATCAAACCAGTGACCCCTTGGCTCACAGGTAGGCACTCAATCCACTGAGCCACACCAGCCAGGGCTAAAAGTCTACTTTAAATAATGGGCTGAATAATGCACATTTTAACCAACTGGGAATAGTTAAGAAGGAAAAGGGAACGGTGATCTTGGCATAGAATAGATACCACACTCAAACAGTCTGAGGAGAGTTTTCAAAACACTATTTACAAAAAAAAACAGTTCAAGGAAACCAACGGAAATAGTACAGGCTCCCAGGGCAGGTAACGTGAAAGAGCCGTTACCACACTTAAACTCAAGGGAAGAAGTGGAGAGTGCCGTTCCTAGAGCCCAGTGGGGAATGGGAGAGGGCTTTCTAACTGCAGCTGTAGCCCTTGGCCGAGAACGAGCCAGGGAATAAATGCCTGACATCAGTCTCCTCCTGCCCTTCCATCTTCCACCATGCCTTAGATCAAGGCAGCCAACAAGGGGGTCCATGGAAGACCTTCCCAGAGCACAAAGTAGGATGGGGAAAGGTGGAGTGGATCTGGAGGGGCAAAAGAGTGTGTAGCACGCCCCCTCGTGGCAGATGATGGTGGATCTGGGGTCAGATAGAAGAAAGTGTTCGCAGCCTGACGACCTGAGAATGGGTAGCTTCTGCACCTACAGAGGTCCAGCATGCAGGCAGAGGTCGTGCCTCGTGCTGGAAGGAGAGGGAAGTATGACCAGGTCCACTGAATGACCCTGGTCTTGGGAGTCAGACCACCCTGGCTCTCCTATTACTATGAGGAGGCAGCTTTATGTCCTCGGGAAAATTACTTAACCCCTCTGAGCCTCAGTATAATTCGTATCATGTTGGGTTGGTGCAAGGTTTTCTGTCTCTGGACCCAGGGCTCTCACATTGTTATTGAGTGCCGAGGGAAACAAATACTCACTAAGCAAGAGGTCAAGGGTTGCGGTGAAAGGATTTCTTTTCCTGGAATCCACAGAGTTTGATTACATGGAGTAGGGAAAAGGAGAAGTAAATTTTGAAAGAGTCTAAAAGTAAATCATTACACTTTTTAGTGTTTTTTTATTATAAAGGCAAGTGCACAATAAAAAACTTTGTCCCATTCTGTCCCTGACCTCACCCTCAACTTGACCCTCACCCCATCCCTGAGCTTACTTCATCCTTGACCTCACCTCATTTCTAGCTGCCAATCCCAACCTGACCTTTAATTCACTCTTGACCCTTCCCATCCTTGGCCTCCTCAAACCTGAAATTCACCCCCTAGAGAGTAGGGCCACAGGGCAGGCGGGGATCGACATGTCTGTTGTGTTCATTTTTTAAAGCTTAAGTTTAAATTGTTTGTTTTTAGGAGCACTGTAGAGGAACAAATGTAAACACAACCCCGGTGTCAAAGTATGCACAACAAAAAGGCGCAGGAAAACACTATGCACACAAATGGCCCAACATCTCTGACTTTCCTCCTTTGCAAAATGTAGATAGCAGTACTTAAGGTTCCTGAGTTGGCCTAAGGAATAGAGATAATGTACATAAAAGTGCCGGACACGCAGTAGCTGCTGAATGGGTGGTAGGCATATTTGTCCTGACCCTGCCTTGACCAATCTGATGACCGTTAGCAAATCACTTAAGCTCTCTTAAGCTTATTTCCTCACTTTGAGATTGAGCTGTGCAGCATATCCAGCTTAGAGAATGCTGTGTTTCTCAAGCAGGTTCATTTAGAGGAAGCCTAACCTACCTCGCTGAAGATACAGACCCTGGGACACAGGGGACAGTGAACTGACTGGCCCTCGGTGTGGGCTCTTTTATCCCTGACCATGGCCTCAGACCATCAAAATGTGCATCTATCATGAAACCTGTCCATATTTGTTCACTGGGAAAATGAAGTTGTCTCATGGCAGATCCACTCTTCCCTCTGTTAATTTCAGGGGCAAGGGAGGGAAGAAGAGTTAGTTTACTATACATTGAAAGCCAAAGAAGTCACACAAGCCACATCAAGAAGTTTCAGTGTTGGTCAATTTTCTGTCCAGTTTATTTTTAAAACCCAAAGGGAACAGTACAGGGTGGGGGAGCAGTAAGTTTTAATGCAGTCTTTTCTGCTCATGACAACTAGGTCACGTCTCAATAGCTTCCTGCCCCTTCTCATTCCTATCCCTTCCTTTTTCAATTTAAAATGTCACTGCTATTCAACCTGATGAAACTTATGGTGAGGCAAGGAAAGTTAATGACTGCAGATTGCTTTAAATTGAAAACCCGTGTATGTCCAGAGCCACCTTGACAGCTGAGTGCTTCCCTTGGAATAGCCTCAGTAATTAAGTTTAATATTTAAGCCAAGTGCAGGGTCAGATGGAACCTATCCAGGTAGCACTTTCTGGAAACCTAAAGAAGCACAAAGCTGTTCATGCGTCCTTTTAGGAAGTGGGGTGGAGTTGCACCGAAGAAAAGGAAACCAATCTCAGAAAGGCTTCACCTTCTTTGACTCTGCTGCCAGAACAAACTCATTTGTCCATCCATCCATTCATCCGTCAGGAAACATGTATTGAACTCCTGTGTGCCCTCCAGGCACCAGGAGCAGCCAACGGAGAGATGAATGGAGCTCACAGGCAGGGAGAGACAGCCTTATGAACAAACCCCTCTACCTCCCCACCACAGGGGCAGCAGTAGAAGACACAAGGCAGAACTGGGACACAGGCGAGCCCATGATTCACTCATGGAAGAGCAAGAGAAAGAATCAGAGAAGGCTTCCTGGACAAGGTAACCTTTGTAGCAGGGAGACCCCTTCAGCTACAGCATGAGCAAGACACTGAGGCATGAAATTATAAGCAATGCAACTTGGCCCCACCCTCCAGGCATACCACACCCAGCCCGGCTGGATGGACAGAACTCTGAGCCCTCTTACCGGTGCCCTCCTCGAGGATTCTAAAATCATAGTTGGCCACCTTCTCTGGATCACCTGTTATGCAGCACAGCTAGAAGCAGAAGTAAGTTACAGGCCTTAGACTTTCGCTGTGTTCTGCCTTGTAGCCCCTTCTTACTTCCACAAGAGCAGGGACATCTCTTCTACTTGGGGGATCATAATAAAGGCTACTTGTAAGTAGTGAACTATATTTAATGAGCTAGTTTACAGAGAGCACCTAGCTTAGCAAAGGCTTCCCCCTTCTTCCCTGAGTATAGAGTTATACGCACAGAAGAAAAAATGTTTGGTAACTAATAAGCATGGACAAGAAATTATAACTGGTACACCCTCCCTCATGGACCCACCTGCAAAAAAGCAGGAGCATTTTATAATAACAAGCATCTTAGAATTCCAACATAAATTTTTTTGTTACTTACATATGTTATGCAGTGGAAGACTTTTGGGGCAGGACTTCAGAAATACATGATTCTGGAATTTCCTATTTTGCAAAGTGCTGGGTTAATTAGCATTTTTTCCTTGCTTTAATTTTTAATTTTTAAATTAAATGTATTGGGGTGACATTGGTTAATTAGATTATAGGATTTCAGGTGTACAATTTTATGTTATATCATCTGCATAGTGCATTGTATGCCCACCACCCAAAGTCAAATAATCTTCCATCACCATATATTTGGCCCCCTGTACCCTTTACTACCCCCCTCCCCACTTACCTCTGGTAACCACCATACTGTTGTCTGTGTCTGTGTCTTTGTTTTTCTTATTTGTTCATTTGTTGCTTTCAATTGTATACCCCATGTATGAGTGAAGTCATATGATTCTTAACGTGTTATTTCTGAGTTACTTCACTTAGCATGATATTCTCAAGATCCATTCATGTGGGACAAATGGCCGTATTTCATCTTTTCTTATGGCTGAGTAGTATTCCACAATATATATGTACATTTTCTTTATCCAATCAACTATCAATTAACCAGCTTTTGTAGTACTATGTTATTCCTTTCTTCCAACTCAGCAGCAAGGTTTCAGTGGGAAAACAAGAAGATGGCTTATACAAATCATTAGGCTGCACTTTTCCTGGATCTTTAAAAAATACAACAGTACTATTTTCTTTAAATGTGATCAAGGGTATTTCGAGTCAGGTTGCTGGGTAGCAGGTTGGAGACCGACAGTCCTCCAGCCTTGTTTCCCCTCATCCCACGTCATCACCAGAATTGCTTCTCTGTTGCTCTCTGGTTACTAAGTCTGAATTCTGATATCAAAAAAAGTAGTTCTAGCAAGTGTCCCTAGTCACCCTTGCTAATGACCAAGAAAACAGGTTTCATGGAATAAGGGTCTCCTCCTTTATATGCCAGAGATGGTTGGGACATACATTATACCCAAGAGCACATACTGTCGATAGTTCTTGCGTTGCCTCTGGTTAAATTCAGTGAACTCATGAATATTTATGAATGTTATTTATTTACTATGCAACTAAAGGGCGTGAACAGGGCTTAAACTGATTAGGACTACCATCAGGGAGTCTTCCATTTTGTTAGATTTCCTTACACTGAAATCTATCAGGAAGCGGGTCTCCCCCCACCACGAAGTATTGCCTGTGCTAAGTAGTTGCCTCCGAATTCTGGAGATTCCTGGCTGGAAGTAAACAAAGAAAGCCTGGAAATGTGTGAAGATTGCCATCTAGTGGCTGTGATGTGAGATGCCACAAAATATCAGAAAAGCCATCTTTTTTTGTTCCTCACAAACGGCATTAACTGAGCCTAAGGATGTAATTGTCCTGACAGTCCCTAATACCTAAGGCTTCTGAAGATGCTTCCTCACCGTACAGCTGTGGTGGGATTTCAGCACATGTTGGTTGAGAAGGCAGCATTGCAGGAGCACCCCCCTTTGCATGTTGTAACACAACTGAATAATTTACATCCTATATGGAGTGATTGAATAAACGTTGCCCTCTCTTCAGTGTCCAGGGCCTGATCACACCATCTCTTCACTTTTTCTAATACTACGCTCTCCCTTGACCTGCCTGTTCAGCCACACTGGCCTTTAAGTTCCTGCTGCTTCATGTGCTCCTCCCGCCCCAGGGCCTTTGCACAGGGAGTTCCTTCTTCCTGGAGCACCCTTCCCTGCCTAGAACATCCTGTTGAGCTAACAGGATGGAGCTAATCCTCCGTGAGATTTCAGCTCAGTCACTAGTTCCCCACTAAAGGTGTTGTGGCTTTCTCTGACTGGATCAAATTCCTACTGCATTCTCTCTCACCTATAACGCCACAGGTGGTTCTTTAACATTTATAGGCATGATAAAGTAACTAATGTGCAGCTCTCCTACCACACTGTAAGTTCTGTGAGGACAGAGACAGCCTGGAAAGTGTATGCTGTAGATCACAATGTCCATCTCATGCATTAGATGCTCAGTAAGTGTTTGTGAAGAAAACAAATAATTGAGCACATCTGCATGTGTATATATGCAAACAGTCTATTGGAATTTTCCAAGCAAACCTAAAGTAGGCAATGATGATATCTACCGTTTTTGTACCTACTATGCGCTAAGCATTGAGTCTGATTCTTTATATATTCTCGCTCATCTGTTCCTGAAAATGATGACATGAGGTAGCATCTGTATCCTTGTTTCACAGACGCGCAAACAACTCTGCCCAAGATCAGAGTTATTAAATAGAAAAACTAGGATTGAAAAACCATACACTCTAAAGCTCATATTAAAAACTGTCCCAGAATTACAAAAGAAAATCAGCTATAATGCTTTGGATCCATTTGACTATGCATGATAAACATAAAAGACTGAGTAAATAAACCCTTAAACCCATATTTCTTACTAAACTATACATTTCTTAATGGCAAACTATATATTTCTGCAGGGACTGTGCCTTGTTCACCTCAGAAAACCTCACTACCTGGCACAGAGCATGGCACATAGTGGATGCTCAATGTTTTTGTTAAGTGGCTTTAAACTTGAAACAAAGTTGGTTACATCCAAAGAAGACAAAACGGGGTACAGCCAGAGTCAAATTTCTGCTTTGAAAAACAAATAAAGGAGAGGAGAAGGAAAGGAAAGCAGACCAGGTGCAAAATACATTAAGCACCTCCTGTGTGCTGGCAGACTGTTTCAGATGCTTTTTTCAATTATCATTTGAGGTATTATCCCACTTAAACCTAAAATAACACTATGCCATCGTTCTGCTATTCCAGCTTTGCAAATGAGAAATCTGATGCTCGTGAAAGGTTTTAAACTCAGGGCTCTGGGCCCCGCAGTCTTCATGGTGACTAGTAGGTGCACGGTGCAGATAGTTGTTAAATACCGTGACCAGCACCGTCACAGGAAACGGAGAACTTTGGCTCAACGTCCAGGATTCCTGTAAAGCTGCCAGAAGGGCCTCATATGAGCCTCCGGCCTCATCACTTTCGTGTCTATTGGTTTTATTTTCCAGTACCAGACATTTTTGTATGTAATCATCTCAGAGTTCTTCATCTGAAACCTCTTCAGGAAGAAAAGAAATAATTTGCAGAAGTGGAAGGTCCATCGGGCTCCTGATTTCTTTCAAAGCAATCTGTCAAACCTTTTAATTTAGTTACCACAGTGAATGTCCCACTCTCCAGATCGCTCCACAGTTCTAAATGGAATTAGACCTTTTTCCATAGAAATGACTGAGATTAATGGCCAGAGAAAATCAAAACAATGGCATTGAGTGCCATAATAATGCTGAACTCCAAAGTTTATGAAATGGGGAGTAATGGGGAGCTCAACCTCGCATTGACTAAAACTTCAGGTCCAGCATAACATTCCACCCTCCAAGGGACAAGAGTAAAGCAATTCCGGTTGCACACATGAATTATTTCAGTGAATGGTACCGTCTTCCTAGTACTGTCTGTTCAACGATTAAATTAATTAACTCTTGAGACAATCTCTCTCCTCTTACATAACATTTCTGTGTGCATCCTCTCATCTCACTTGTACAAAGCCACATGTAGTAGATAAAGCAGGTATAATTATTATCACCTTTTACAGATGAGGACACTGAGGCGGGGACAGTAATCGCTCCCCTAAGGGCTCACAGCTAATAGAGACAGAGTAGGGCCTCAGAACCTGGTCTGTTTAATTCCTATGCTCCCCCTCCTACCCCTTCGAGACCTCCTACTAACACACCCTCATAGAGGGATCCACTGACTGAAAGTTTCCACACTGATGACTCCTTTCTAAGTGACGGCCACCAAGGAGAAAGGCAGTGAGGATTCCGTAAGCGAGCTGGATGGGTCACTGCAGGCTTGGATTCCTCCAGCCTGCAGTGGAAAGTGTGCAGTTAGTCCCCAAGAATGCTGACCTGGAGGAGCCAAAGTCAAAAATGCTTAGAGCAGTGAGTGGCACGCTGTAAATGGCATACGAGTTGTGTTCCTGAGACGGATGTAACATGCACTGAAGTTCCTAGGTTGCCAGGTATTCTTCCTGCAGGCAGCATCTCCATCAGCAGTGTAAATAGTAATAAAATTAGCAATAATGATACAATGATCCATCAGATTGGCCCATGTAATCCTCATACAATTGTACAAAATATATTACTAGCTACATTTTACAGGTGAGAGGCTCATGTTCAGCAATGTGTCCGAGGCCGTATTGCTGCGAAGTGGACAGCTAAGATTTGATGCTGGGCCATCTTATTTTAAATAATTTTTCTACAATGCTTCTTTCAGATCTAGTTAATTCAGACAGTCTCAGTAGTAATTCATTTATCGAATATTTCAGCCTCCAAACTTCTTTTCCCTTCAACTGCCGAGAGAGACCTGGTGGTAAGGCAGCCTGTGGCCATGGGCCAATTTCAGCACAGTTACCTTTAGACTGATGTTTTGGCTGAACTGAAGTGCAGAGAACATGCCAGCATTTTTTAAATGAGGGA
Organism: Macrotus californicus; assembly: GCA_007922815.1. Lineage (NCBI taxonomy): Eukaryota > Metazoa > Chordata > Mammalia > Chiroptera > Phyllostomidae > Macrotus > Macrotus californicus. Next base: position 48,246 of record VMDR010004714.1, read on the forward strand.
ATTTTTGCCTCCTTCAAATTAATTTTTTTAATATTTTGTACTGATATTAGAGAGAGAGACATCAATTTGTTGTTCCTCTTATTTATGCATCCATTGGTTGCTTCTTGTATGTACCCTGACCAGGGGTTGACCTCGCAAACTTGCTGTATTAGGATGATGCTCTAACCAACTGAGTTATCTGGCTAGGGCTGCCTTCCGGTTGATTTTGTGGCCTGGGGTTCCCCCAGGGCCTTTTGAACTCTATTGTTCTTGAACCAAATGGATTTCTTATGCATTCGGAGTAACCAGTGCACTCCTAAAAGGAGAGGGCATATGGGGGCATGTGATATCAATCTTCCACAAAAAGAACGCATCAGTGGGAGGAAGGGGGAGAGAGTGAGATAGCCTAGGAGCCCGTCACTCAGCACGTGCACAAGGCCTCACTGGCCCATTGCAGCTGTCCCCCAGAGTGTTCTGCAGGACAGCCACCAAAGATATGGACTGTGCGTGAGATGACAGACTCAAAGTGACAGTGTGATAAAGGCTGTGCTCTTGGCACCTGTGTCTGCTTGAAGGGTGCCCTGAACCCAGCATCGCGTGCAGTCCTCAGGCACTTGCTAGTACCTGTAGGTGGTCCGCATGACACTTCTCTGTGATACCTGAGCAGCCTCCTACAAAGACCCGGAGCCCCCTGTTCTGAAAAAGGCCAGTGACCAATCCTGGCTTCCCCTGGTGGAGCATGTAGGGGATATATAACAACGTCAGCGGCTTGGCGCATGCTCTCACTAGTGCTTACCCTAGGCCAGGAGGGTGAGTACAAGGAGCCCTGGACTGCAGTTCCCTCCGTCACCAGCATACGTTTATGGAGCAGGTACTATACCTCTGGCTCTGTGCTGGGGGTGCTGCAGTGAGCAGTGCCAATGCAGCCCCGGCCCCTTGGAGATTACAGTGTAAGGGGAAAAGTGAGGAAGTGAGAAAGGAATAGCAAGGAGGACAGAGGCTATCAATGAAACCTACTAGGGGCTGGGAGCACGAAGAAGGGAGGATGGCCCGCCCTCAGCTTCTTCCTCTCCTGCCCTGCATTGCAACCCCTCGCGCCCTGTCTCCCCTCCTTCTCCCGGTCCTCCTTCACCACCCGCACGCCGACCTGCTCCCAGTGCCGCCTATTTTGTGGTCCCACGGTGGACCCCCGCGAGCAGGCCCACCAGGTCCCTGCCCTCCTCACTGCACAACTGTCCCCCGCGCGAGCCAGACACACCCACCGCCCCTGCACCCCCGGGAGCAGACTGGACGTCCGCAATGGGAAATGAGGCCAGCTACCCTGCAGAGATGTGCTCTCGCTTTAACCACGACGAAATTAAAAGGTTGAGCAAGAGGTTTAAGAAGCTGAACTTGGACTCTTCAGGTGCCCTGAGCGTGGACGAGTTCATGTCCGTGCCTGAGCTGCAGCAGAATTCGGTGCAGCGAGTGATCGAGGTTTTTGACACCGACTGCAACGGAGAGGTGGACTTCGAAGAATTCATCACGGGGACCTCGCAGTTCAGCGTCAAGGGAGACGAGGAGCAGAAGCTGAGATCTGCTTTCAACATCTACGACATGGATGAAGACGGCTACATCTCCAACGGGAGCTCTTCCGGGTGCTAAAGATGATGGTGGAGGGACAACCTGCAAGACTGGAAGTTACAGCAGCTGATGGACAAAGCCATCATCACCCTGGACAAGGACGGCGATGGGAAAATATCCTTCGAGGAGTTCAGAGCTGCGGTTGGGGGCTCGGAGGTCCACAAGCAGTTGGTGGTAGTTGTGTGGGCTTTTTCGGAGCACCACCCAACACTGACTCACTTCCGTCTGTCTCTTTCAAGAGCGGCTGAGGACGCCCCGCCACTGTCTTTCTGACTTACTCGGAAGTATTTCTCTTTGTAAAGCCACATTCTCCGACAGGAACCTCATCACCAACTCATGTTATTTCTTCTTCTCACAGAGGCTCAGGGTGACGCCTGAAGGAGCCTGGTGGGGAAAGAGGGAAATGGCTTTTATAAACGTCTTTTTCTTTGTTTTGATTCAGAGATCAAACTATAAAGAGCTAAGGAGAACTTTAAAAGTTCAAAAATAAGGAGATATCTTTGCCTTTCCTTCTGATGATTTTACATATGGGAAATAATTGTATAATTCAAATCCTCCACTAGGTTAACAGTTTGCTTTTACTTGTGGTGTTTGGGTGTCTTTGGACAGATAGTTAATTTCCCATTGTAGCAACAGGGACCCATATATTTCTCTTGCCTGAAAGCACCTTTTAATCACCTCTCTCTGGGCTATAAAACCCATCTTTCCCTTTCCCAGGCTGCATCCCACTCCCCACAATACATCTAGAAATCCCCCAGCATGTCTTGAGGGCTGGGAACCCAATCAGGCCCCCCATGTTGCATTGCCCCAGCTCCTAGGCAGAAACAGGCCTTGGGGCTCGGGTGAGAAATGCTAAGCCTGGACTAACTGCCCTGCGCAGCTGTCAGCCTCAGTGGCAGTGGGTCTTCAAGGTTGGCTGTCCACCCCAGTATGAAGTTCAGTCAAGGGGCTTCCAGCCAAACAAGGCAGGAATCGTTCTGGAAAGTTCTCTCACCTGCAATATTCAGTCCCATGCCAGCAGATGAGGATGGGGCAGGTTCTGAGTCGTTCTTCCCCAGGGCAGAGGCAGTGAAGATTTCTGAGGCAGTGGGGCTCTCCACAGGACACTGAAGTGGTGGTGCTCCTAGGAGGTCAAGGGTGGGTGGGCACATCCCTGCAGCAGAGGCAAATGCCATCTGCACTAACTAGGCTTAGTTTCAAAACTCAGACCTGGGGCCTGGCAGGGAAGCTGAGAGTTCTCTCATCCCAGGAAGCCATTTCTCTAATATAACATTCATCTCAGAGTTGCTCACACCCTAATAAGCCTGCAGCTGAAGCACGAGCTGGAATTCTGGACAAGGTTCACCGGGTGAGGGCCAGCGGGTGCGCATTTCTCCCCAGCTTCAAGATCAATGACGTCATGTTGATAGCTGGAAATCAGCCATGGCAGGAATAGTACATCCCAGAAGAAAGCAGAAACTCATAGCTGGTTTGGTTTGGCTTGTTTTGGAGAGCAATGTACCAGTAAGTACGCCGCTGCCTGTACCCTAGACATGACCAGCTCTCTGAGGTCGCACTTCACCCCATCCCTGGTTCTCCCAGTGGCCCACTCCTCATGGAATTTGCCGAAGGCTCTGTAACACCAGGACAATGAAACATACTCTCCCTACATGTTCTTAGCCAAGAGACAAAACTCGGGTGCTTTTCCTCAGGACAAGAAAGATCCATTTCAAGGATAACCTCATGTTTTGAAGAAGCTGGAAGCTAGTGTTAACCAGAAAAAAAATAGGAAAAATAATTCCACAGATTTAATTACTGTCAGAATAACCCATTTATCAAGGCATCCTGCCACACTTTTAATTTAATAGCTTACTTAGGAACCACAAAGAACAAGAGTCCTTGTCCCTTTAATTCCTGTGCAGTCCTAAAAAAAATACATTAATAATCACTAAATGCTCCCAACTCTGTAGTGATATATGAGTCATATCCCTGTTGTAGGTAACATAATTCTAAGACTCAGATGCACCTGGGTTTGGATTCAGTTCCAACTGGGATTTTATTACAATCATTTCTTATTAGCTGTGTGAGTATGAGCAAGTTACTTAACCTCCCTGTGTCATTCCTCCTACATCCCAGGGTTATTTTGAGGATTCAAAAAGACAAAACATGTAAAAAAAAAAAAAAAAAAGATGTGAAGTGCTTAGAGCACAATGGGTTCATTCTACTGATTCCCTTCTCCCCCACTTCTATCAGACCCGCACGTGAGGGAGACAGGAAGTGTGTTGATCCTTTGAGCCCGCACTAGTACTTAGCCACACCCACTCTATATTTAACTGGACATTTGTGTAATTCTAATCCAGAAAGGAAACAATGTCAAGGTCCTCCTACCTCCTCACTTGCAGAGGACACAGCAGAATTCTCAACTGGAGAAAGTTTTAAAGAGAGAGGCTCTCTCATTCTAGCTCAAACTGTTTGACTTTATGGAGGAAACTGCATGAGGAGAGTGAGCATATGTGACCCCCCAAAAGGAGACATTATTTATATACTCTGCAGTGTGCATGGCCAAGGGTTTGACACATGTGGGATTACACAGTCAAATTTAACGAGAAGGAAAATACTTCCACTCTCGAGTGGTTAGAATTAAGCCATCCCCTCGATCAGTCCACTAAGTATAGTTACTCAAGGCTTTGGGGCAATAACCTTGAACTGAGAGCCTGTTTCTAGCTTCAGCAATGGGAAAGATCTGACTTGTATGGCTTTGGGGGAAGAAAAATCATATTTACTTCCAAGTTAGAATGCTTTGATTTTTCTCTCTGTTACTGATTGCCAACAAGTATAGTTCTGTACAAGCTGGGGTGAGATAAATGGTGAACAGTTATTGAATGACTGTCCCAGGTGCTGTTACATTCTGTTGTGTCATTTAATCATCATAACAGCACTGTGAGGTGGGTGCCATCATCTCAGTTTTAAAGACGATTCTGTTGAGAGATCTAGAAACTTTTCCAAGGTTTCCCTGCTGGTTAGTGGCAAAGCAAGGACTTGAACCAGCCTTTCTGACCCCAAACGCTGAGCTTTTCCCCCCTCACTGCATTGTCTCCTATTTTTGTGCTTCCTATATTTACCTGCTTCAAATTATTCTGATAGTCTTGTTAATGTAATCAAATCAAGCCTCAATTTTCACATAAGAGGTGAATTGCTTGTCACAGAACCCCGCCTCTCTGGTTCTACATATTACAAAAACCACACACGTATTTGGCAAGGCCGTCTTAAATCATCTTCCACCTTCATCTCATCTTGAAAAATATTGACAGTAGTTAGATTAAACTGATACCAGCAACCAATGTCCGTTGAGGTTATAGAGATCAGTAACAATATGTTCTTATGAATCCTGTATTAACCGACTGTGTCTGTTCTCTACCATATGTTGCAATCCCCAAACACTAGGCACTTCATCTTTTGAAACAAAGGAAAAAATGTGGAACTAGAACAGTTGATTTATCCTCTAAGTCTATGATACTTCAGAAGAATTCTCAAGGAAAAACCTCCCAGGAATTTTTTTTTAATTACAAATTCCATTCTTCACTTACACTATTGATTCTCTCTGTTAGAATGCAGAGTAGGTAGTTATTTCTGACTACCACGTTTTATCTATTTAGCATGACTTGAAAAGGTGAGGTGTTTCTCTTTTTAAGATGTTATTTTTAGAGAGGGGGGAGGGAAGGAGAAAGAGAGGGAGGGAAACATCAATGTGTGGTTGCCTTTCAAGCACCCTCTAGCACGGACACAGCCCACAACCCAGGCACGTGCCCTAACTGGGAATCGAACCAGTGACCCTCTGCTTCGTAGGCTGATGCTCAGTCCACTGAGCCACACCAGCCAGGGCAGGAGAGGTGTTTTAAGATAAGGTGGCATCATATAGAGAAGTCAGCCCACTAGACTGAGAATCAGAACTGGACCCCTCTGCCTTCGTATTGGGACCATAACTATCCTGGTAGTCAGAGACTGTGTGAATAGCAGCAAATCATGTGTCAGCTATAAAGGCAATAACTGACTCATAACAAAAAAACCATAGCAGTGAAAGGACACAGCCATAAAGCTGTGCAGATCAAAGGATACCATCTGACAGCTCAGAGGCTACATCTGACCCAGAAAGAAATTGTTTTGTTGTTAGTTTTACAAAGTGTTTGTTCTCAGACTTTTTTATTTGCCAATATTTATAAAGTGTAAAGATTTTTTGGAAATAAAAATCAAAATTAGCATAAAGGAACACAGGCCAAACCAGGATGGGGTGGCCTTTTATTGGCTAACGTACCTCTGAAGCGTGGGCTGAAATTAAGTCTCGATGAGGAGAAACTAATGTGCTCCATTCTTCAGCACAAAAGCTTAAGATGGATTGAAGTGTTCATTGTTTTTCAAAAAAAAAAACAACTGGTCATAAAACATTTATTCCAACAAATGATGTTTTTTAACAACTGCAATAACAAAAGACTTTATAACAACACAAGCACAGCTGTATAAAATTTCAAACCTCTATATAATAAAATCTAACAAAACAGAGCCAACAAGAAAACTTAAAAAAATGGAGAAACATAACATGTTAGGAAAGGGGTTGACAGCTTTTTTCAAACTTTTCTGAAATGCATAATTGGGCAATGGATATAAATATATATGATCCATGCAAAAGAAGATCAGGAAAACAAACATTTAAAACTAGCCTCACTAATTGGGTAAGTACAAGTGAGAATATTTAAAACAGAAAACAAAGATTAATTATAAAGCAAGGTTGTTGAGGATGTGAGCATCAAAAGGAGATCAGGAAAACAAACATTTGAAACTAGCCTCACTAATTGGATAAGTACAAATGAGAATATTTAAAACAGGAAACAAGGATTAATTATAAAGCAGGGCTGTGGAGGATGTGAGCATCCGGTGTGCGGGGCAACTCTGGCAGCAACGAGAATGGCTGTCACGCTTTCCAGGGGCTGTTTTACACACCACCACGTGTCAAAACGGTCACATCATCTGACCTGCTAATCCCACCCACTGCAATAGAGATCTCAAAGGCAGAATCAAAAATAATTATTTAAAAATGCTATACATAAGCCCTGGCTGGTGTGGCTTGGTGGATCGAGCACCGGCCTGCGAACCAAAGGGTTGCTGGTTCGATTCCCATTCAGGGCACCTGCCTCGGTTGCAGGCCAGGTTCCCCGGTGTGGGGCATGTGAGAGGCAACCACACAGTGGTGTTTCTCTCCCTCTCTTTCTCTCTCCCTTCCCCTCTATCTAAAAATAAGTAAATAAAATATTTTTTAAAATAATAATAAATAAATAAATTAAAACATAAAAATGCTATACATAGAACATTTTTTACTGTAGCAATATTGGTCACATATATAAATAAATAATATGATAGGAAAGGAAACACCTGCTGGTTTGGGGGTAGTTAAGTCAGTTGTGGTAAAACAATAGGTTGTATGTAAAGCTACTAAAATAAATAAAATAACAATGAAGCCCCATAAAATTTTAGAAAATAACAAATTATTTTTCAAAATATAATGATTATACATTATGTTTACAATTCTGGAAAGTATCTATGCATACAGTCAGAATTCAGAAGAGGAAATGAAGAATTGAAAGTAATTGTTTATAAAAATGAAGACTTGAAAATAATTGTTAAAATAATGATGACTGTAAACAGATTGTGGTTAATTATCTCAAACTTACTTTTTAGAATTTTTTCTGAGTTGTTTTAATAATAAATTAAGATTTTTTTTCAAAAGGCTGCACTGTGGAGCTAATGCAGCAAATTAAGCACCATGTCCAAGGCTGATGGTTGCCCAAGCCTCGAAGGGACAGGGGCTCAGGGAGCACAGGGACAGGGAGAAGCCTCTCCTCAGCAACAGGGGCAGTGCCGGGCAGATGGGCCATAGCACTGACTCTAGGTTAGGGAAGATGGAGGTGGCCCTGGGGACCTGGGGAGTGATAGGAAGTTCCCTGACTGCAGCCCCTGATCGCTTCCCCTCTACATTATTTTGCTTATCCAAACAAATGTATGAGTACTATTAACTTCATTCATGCCGTGTCTCCCTGGATTTTGCAAATCATCTCCTATTTTGTTTCTTTTGTTACATGTGATCTTTCAATTCATATCCACCAAAGAGAGAATTCCAGATTTGCTTAGTGAACGTCTTCTTCCTCCCTTTTTATGACTTGTTAAATTATTTTTAGAAATCCCAAATAATTATGCTGTATAATCTTACCCGACTCTCCCCGGCCAAGCAAACTCTCTCCCTGGAAGGTGTCCTTGGCACCTAGGAAGCCCACACCTCATGCAGGTATCTGTCTTCTGTCTCTCCCTCACAAAGGGTCATGCATATGGACACAAAAATGAATCTAACCGATTTTATTGAGCTAAGATTCTTCTGGGCAAAATAGTGGGGTGGCAAAAAATAAAAATTAATTCTTCAAAATTAGAGACAGCACATGCCTCCTCCTCATTCTGCTTCCGAGTATGTAGGAATTACCAATATTTCAGAAGCTCCGTAGCCTTTCTTTTCTTTACCTCTCGCTAAAACCATTATTCCCTCCCCACCCCAGCTCTCTTATTAAAGAAAAAGAAAATTATTTTGAACACCAAGATTTGGTTTTACAGACTTAGAGAGGAGATCATAGAAAGTTTAATGCACTAGATCACTGAAAAAGAAAATGATCTCCCCTAGTTCTTGAAGTTATTTTGCTCTGGGGCAAAGTACTTAATAGACACTGGAAACCTTGAGAGTCATTATACCTAATTCTTTCTCAGGCACGCATGTCATTTAATAAGCATTTATTGAGCACCTGCTATACACTGAGCTTGTAGAAGCACACCAAGAAAGGCAAAGCCATACTTGTCAGAGTAATCTCTCTAGAACAGGCTCACACAGTCATTTCAGTGTTCTGCGTGAGAAGTAATGTCTATCTCAAAAGAGATTATAGTCACACCTCAGAGCTAGAGAGGTTTAAACCCTATAAGCAGTCTATCAGCTCAGATTCTTTGGTTGCAAGCACCAGATTCATTTAAGCAAGAAAGAGGATTATTGAAAAAATAATGTTTTGAAGTGAAAAAAAAAAGAGTAACTGAGGATGCTACAGTAACCACAGGATCCAGGAGGTTAGTGGCAGGAAGTAGGAGACTGTCTTTTAGGCAGTGATGGTAGACTCAGCTCTGACTTCTTTCAATGCCAAAGGTCTTTCTGCTTCAAATGCAAATTGGCATACTTGGGTCACAGGTTTGGCCTGGTGTGACCAGTGTTACCATAAGCAGTTAATCAATTATTAATAAGAAAGGGAATTAGATGTTAGAGCTTAATAACCAGGGGAGCATGAGCCTGTTGGCTTCACCAGGAAGCTACAGCTTCACACCCCAGGGGATTACAGCATTTCTCTGCCCAGAGGATTAACCCTCCTCCCATCCCCACTCCCATCCCCACTCCCATACAGGATTCTTGTGGGGTACAGGGGGAGATTCAGGACCATAGAAGCCTGTCGATCTAACTAGGGGGTGTGGACCCCACCAAAGCCCACAGAAGCTGGGGAAGTTGATTGGTTCTTTTGAAAAAGCACTTGATCTATCCCAAACCCAAGCTGATATAATCTCAGGGGGCCAAAGGAGCTCTTCCT